>CM037851.1:278302690-278454331 GCA_021234595.1 Delia radicum | reverse complement strand
TATAAGTTACATGTGATACTATTACCCACATGTATATTATTTACATGAATATCCTTATTGTTAACATTTTGTTACTAAGTGATTGTTTAAAATCATTTGTTTGTATTTTGTACATTCTATTATTTTATTTCTTGTTGGCATATTTTCATATTTTTTGTATTGTTACTAAGTCTAAATAATAATTGTGATCAAACATGCACAATCATGTCTACTTTTCTTCTATACGCACAATTCGTATATAAGAGAAGTAGCATGATTCTTTATACCCAATTTAGTGAGAATCAAGTATTGTAAATATTATTTTTGTTACTAAGTAATTTTGATAACAACATGCTCAATCTTGTTTTCTTTTATACACACAAGACGTAATAAAAATAAGCAAGTTGAGTAGATCATGATTTTGCATGTCCAGTTTCCTATTTTGTATTTTGTTACTAATGTTTTTTGTTACCAAGAGTAAATAGGAAAGACATGCTCAATCATGATCAGTATTTTGTATATTACTGTTTAATTGTTTTTTAAATAATAAGACTTGCATTTAAAAATGACAAGCCAGTCTGAATTTGAGATCGTAATAGCATAATATTATTAATAGATATTAATATTTTTGAATAAATAATATCCTTGAAGGACATTGACAAAAGTTAAATTTAAAATAAAAATAAAAGTTAATAAAAAGTAATGTAAAAATTTAAAAGTAAAATTTATTAAAATAAATTTTTAAATATAAAAATAATTATTAAATAAAAATATTTGTGTTTATTTGAAATAATAAAAAACCTACGACAAAACTGGCGCAGTCGGTTAGGATACCCGTGTATCCTTGTGATTTTTAATATAAGTGAAACATATAAATTGTTAAATAAGGATACAAGACATTTTAATGTTTAGAAGGGTATTCCATTACAAACTTTCTTTTTTTTTAACGACAATGTTGAAAACATATAATTTTTAAAAAACAGTAATTAAAAAACAATTTCCGTAAGTGAAATATTAAAAAAATAAAATATTTTTTAAAGCTAATGAATTAATATAATATAATAATTTGAAAAAAATATATGTAAAAAAATTTAAGACAATTTTCAAACTATTGCATTATAAACTTTTTTTAACGACAATGTTGAAAAATAATTTGCAAAAAAAAATAAATAGAACTTAAACAAATGTTCATAAGTGAACTATTAAAAAATAAAACAAATTTAAGACAATAAAAAAATTTAACTATTTCATTGCCATTTTTTTTTTTACTACAATGTTGAAAAATATAATGTTAAAAAAAAATGAATAGAAATTTAAAACAATTTTCATAGCGAACTGAAAATAAATCTAAATAAATTGGAACAATTGATGAAATATAATTTGAAGAAATATACATCAAATTTAAATCAATTCACAAAATAAAATTACTACAATAATAGCAAAAACCAACTTTAACATTTAAATATTAAACAATTTAAAACAACCAAAAAAAAGGTTAATTAAAAATAAAGTGACATTATCAAGGACAAAAAGTGAGTTTGAAGAAAAAAACCTAACTTGAAAGTAATTGACCAAGTCTACAAAATTTTAAGTAAAGAGGAGAAATACTAAAATAAATGGAAAAAATTACATACCATAGAAAAATTAGCATCACAAAAGATATATGTTGAAGACAAGGCATCATAATTGGATGAATATGATATATCACTGAAGACAATATCATCATAGAAGAAAGCAGCTGCATTAAACTACTACAAGTATTTACGTATGTAATTATTAATATTCTTATGATATAAATTAATTATTGTAAAAAAAAATAAAAAAAATTTTTTGATTTTATTTGACACTTACATACATATATTTTTTTTTTTATACGTTAAATTTCTTGATTTCTTTATTATCTAGAAATCAAAAACACCGTTTTTATTTCTTTTCGATAGATTCGTATATAAATTAATTTGTGTATTTTTATTTTTTTTTTTTATTCGGTCAACTAGAATCTTTTTTTGTATTAACTTAATAATACGGTAAATTTAGGAAAATGGCACAAGAAGTTATTCCTTTTACTCTTAATCCTCTTAAATTTTTGGAACGGTTGCCGGAATTTTCATGGTGACAAAAAGGATTTATACACCTTTATCTTCACTTTGTTGACAGGATAAATCCCCTTTTTGTTCAGTATGACGAACTTTCGCAATCTTTATTTATGGATTTAATTAAAGTAAGTTAAAGGCTAGGGCAAAGAGGCTATCGAAATAAATTTCATGCTCAATCGTGGTCCGAAATTAAAACAATTTTGATAATATTTTGGTTGAAAGTCAAGTGTTAGAACAGCTTTATGACAATCTTCGATCTGTGGTTTTTAGGACAAAGTGTAATAGATTTTTACAATGATATCAAGGACAAGCTTAGAAGTTGAATAACAACACAGCATCAGAATTAGGGATAAATGTAAATAGTGAGCAAATTGCTAGAAACAATATGAGGACTTCTCTTGATATTTTCAAGGGGAAAATACCCGAGCCAATGAGGACAATACTGGCATGCAGGAATCCTAACACTCTTGAGGAGGCAATGAATATCCTTTTTGCTTCGGGATACTCCGATTATAGATTAATGATAGGAAGAGTAATTTAGCAATGGAAGTGCGAATCGACCCATGTGAACAGTAATAACGGCAATTATGGAGCGTTTCAAAATAACAGGAAACAGTCGTAATAACCCACGTTTTATTTCGAACGCAGAGTGGAAACGGTAATAACGGTAACTCGTTCAATGCAAATAGTCAAATAATTTTAGGAATCTATTAATAACGGTGGATATCAGCAAAATAGCAACAACTTCATTAATAACCGTTGATAATCCAAACTACAATTATAACAATGGTCAAAACAATAACAATAATTATTCTAATCGCCAATCAAAATTCTTTTTCTAGACAACCCATATCCAGAACCGATGGATATTAACATGATTCAGAATCACGATATCCCAATTAATTTTCAAACTATGCCAGCATCCACACAATTTGTCAGGATCTTACTTAGGAAATAATTCTACTGATCCTTTCAATCAGAATCCCAGCTGTTTTAAACCTTACCCCAGAATTATTTAATAATACTGTGGCTCAGAATTCTTTAGAAAATTTACAATTATATCCACATCAGACGTATATGACAAACAAGGTCAATCAGCTTCAAAATTTAGGGCAACCAAACGAAAACATCTATAGCACAAATTTTCATTTTCCGGCCTCTCCGGGGAACTACCATATCTAGTGTTAAAAGGCAAACTTAAATTTATAGTGGATACTGGAGCCACTCACTCAATTGTAACCCAGGTTTATGTATCCAAAATGGAAATTAATTCGGCAACCCTGATATTAAAGACCGTAAAGGGTGAGATTTTGTCGAACACGTTTTATCAAATACCAATATTTTCCGAGTTAGGTGATATAAATGCGAACATAATATTAGTAGAATATAAATTCCACGACGATTTTGATGGAATTATAGGAATGATATATTACGCACCTATAAGGCCATTATAGATTATAATACTAATGAAATGAGAATAAACAATAAAACATTACCTTTATTATTTCCTAAATTCCGAAAAGTTAATTTAATTTACCAATGTAAACTGTGGGTTAATTCATATCATAGAACATCGCAATGATATTGGTGAGACAATTGTTAATGAAGGAGTTTATGACGCGCAAAATTTTAAAGTTGAATTAAAAACAACTGCTAAGTGTCCAAATGTAATGTACCTTAACGAAAACAATTCGTGGCCAGTTACCCCCGATAATTACCACTTAGTCGACGACAATTTACCGAAAGAAGATAACAGTGAGGTTTCTTTGTTAGAAAAAATTAGGATGGATCACTTAAATGACGAGGAGAGAAAATTAATTTAAAGTGTATTTTGAACGATTATGGCGATTTATTTCATGAAACTAATACTAACTTAACTTTTACAAATGCTATCAAGCATAGGATTATTACAAAAGATAATATACCAGTATTTTCAAGGACCTATAGATACCCGTATGTACATAAGGATGAAGTGAAAAGGCAAATTCAGGAAATGTTGGATAGTGGAATAATAAGACCTTCAAAAATCTCCATACTCTGCTCCTATATGGATAGTTCCGAAAAGAGATGACGCGAGTGGATTAAAAAAATGGCGACTAGTTGTTGACTACAGGAAGCTCAACGAGAAGACAGTGGATGATCGTTTTCCTATCCCTAATATTGATGAAATTTTAGATAAACTCGGTAGGTGTTTGTACTTTACAACCTTGGATCTGGCAAAAGGATTTCACCAAGTCGAAATCGACGAAAAGGACATTCATAAGACAGCATTTTCAGTGGAAGGTGGTCATTACGAGTTTCTTAGAATGCCTTTTGGACTCAAGACCGCACCTGCCACATTCCAGAGGCTCATGAATGAAATATTAGGTGAATTGGTTAATAAAGTCTGTTTAGTGTATTTAGGACGACATAATCGTTTATTCGACATCCCTTCAGGAACACATGAATTCATTGCGACTTGTATTTAATAAATTAAGGGATGCTAATTTAAAAATTCAGGTGGATAAATGCGAATTTTTGAAAAAGGAGACGGAATTTTTAGGTCATTTGGTAACACAGGAGGGAATAAAACCTAATCCAAAGAAAATCGAATGCGTAACGAATTATCCATTGCCAAAAGACACAGGAAACAAATTAAACAATTTTTAGGGACTTAGTGGGTACTATCGTAAATTTATGAAAGATTATTCAAAAAATCGCAAAACCAATGACTAAATATCTCAAAAAGGACACAAAAATAGATATAAATGATCCCGATTACTTAGAGAGCTTTAGAAACGCTAAAAATGCTTCTCACCAATGACCCAATTTTAGTTTACCCCAATTTTAATTAAGACATTTTTTTAAACACTGATGCCAGCAATTTGCACTGGGCGCTGTGCTGTCGCAGGACAACCATCCTATTTGCTACGCGAGCAGAACGCTCAATCAACATGAAATTAATTATAGCACAGTTGAGAAAGAATTATTAGCAGTGGTATGGGCCCGTAACATATTTTCGCCCATATTATTTGGAAGAAAGTTTGTTATACAAACAGACCATCAACCATTACAATGGCTGTTTTCGATCAAAGAGCCAAATTCAAAATTAATAAGATGGAGGTTGAAATTAGAAGAGTTCGACTATGAGATTTTATATAAACGTGGTATAAAAAATGGAAATGCAGATTCATTGTCTCGTATTGAACCCCCAAATAAATTTGATTCACCAACAGCAACCAAATATAATATCGGAAAGCAATTCTCCACTAAATGTTTATAAGAACCAGATAATTATAGAAAAATCAGATTCAGCTTCTTTAAAAATAGTAAATAAGGCAATTTTTAAAAATACAAGGAAAATAATAACTGCAAATAGTTTTAATGAAACTGACATGGTAACTATATAAAAAATTATTTTCATCCAACAAGGGTTAATGCTGTTTTTATAGGAGACGATATTATATATAACATGTTTAGGGAAACAGTTTCAAAGTATTTTTCGGAAAATCCTAACTTAAAAATTGCAAAATGTAACAATTGTCTTGACGATATTTTGGATGAAAATTATCTTCATGAAGTTATTGAAAGCGAGCATCTCAGGAATAATCATCGCGGCATTAATGAGAATTTCGAACAACTTAGACTTAAAATATATCACCCGAAACTAAAATTAAGAATTCAACAATTTATTAACAATTGCCACATTTGCAATGTTGAAAAATATGAGCGAAACCCAATTAAACAAAGCTTAAGGATAACTGAAACCCCCGACACCCCTGGTCAAATTGTACATATGGATGTTTTTTATACTTTAGGGAAAACATTATTTTTAACGATAATCGATAAATTTTCTAAATTTGCTCAGGCAATTAAAATTCAGAACAGATCGTGGGTGGAATTTAAACGGGCCCTTATCCAATATTTAAGTATTGTAGGCAATATTAGAAAATCATAACTGACAATGAGTTAGGTTTTAAGGCATTGCCATTGTCCGAATTTTTAAGACAGAACCAAATCGAAATACATTTCACTTCAAATAATAATCACACTTCAAATGCAGACGTAGAACGTCTCCATAATACTATGAACGAACATATTCGTCTACTTAGGCATGATCCTGAAAGGGACAATGACAACCGTTGAGGAGAAGATAAATAAAGTGATTATGTTTTATAACAATACAATACACTCTACCACGGGTTGCAAGCCTGTTGATTTTCAGAACGGTCTTATAAGAGCTGAAGATTACGTAAAAATTAGGGAAAGGATAGTAAAATCCAAGGAAAGTCTATATCTATTCTGAATAATGATCGTGAAGACTGTGTGCTTCAAACTGGCCAGGTATATCTTAAAACTGAAAGAGGAGGTAAAAATCATGCAAAGTTTAGGAGGATTAATGTAGATAGATTTGACGACGACCATGTAATAACTCAAACGGGACACAAATATTATAAGTCACATATTAAAAGAAAAAGAAAGTGCCAAAATTAAATAACGATGTATATTATGATTTCAATTTCGAAGGACAAATTAAATAAAGGCTTTAAATACATTATACACAATTACTAATTAAAATATATGTATGTATTTGCCTAATTATATGTATGTACATTGTAAATATGTAATCATTAAATTTTTAAAAATAAGAATATATTTTTTTTTTTAATTATTTGTTAATAAGTATTTTCCATTTAAAAACAAAATAAATATATTTATAAAAAATTTATAATTTTTTTTTATAAAATTAAAACAAAAAAAAAAGAGAAAAAAGATGTAATTCAGAAAAATAATTTATTGCACAACATTTATGTAAAAGCCAAATAACACAATTTATTAATTTTTCATTAAATAATTTTTCCTCGGAGCGTCAATTTAAGGATGGAGGAGTTACATGTGATACTATTAACCCACATGTATATTATTACATGAATATCCTTATTGTTAACATTTTGTTACTAAGTGATTGTTAAAATCATTTGTTTGTATTTTGTACATTCTATTTATTTTATTTCTTGTTGGCATATTTTCATATTTTTTGTATTGTTACTAAGTCTAAATAATAATTGTGATCAAACATGCACAATCATGTCTACTTTCTTCTATACGCACAATTCGTATACAAGAGAAGTAGCATGATTCTTTATACCCAATTTAGTGAGAATCAAGTATTGTAAATATTATTTTTGTTACTAAGTAATTTTGATAAAACATGCTCAATCTTGTTTTCTTTTATACACACAAGACGTATAAAAAATAAGCAAGTTGAGTAGATCATGATTTTGCATGTCCAGTTTCCTATTTTGTATTTTGTTACTAAATGTTTTTGTTACCAAGAGTAAATAGAAAGACATGCTCAATCATGATCAGTATTTTGTATATTACTGTTTAATTGTTTTTTAAATATAAAGACTTGCATTTAAAAATGACAAGCCAGTCTGAATTTGAGATCGTAATAGCATAATATTATTAATAGATATTAATATTTTTGAATAAATAATATCCTTGAAGGACATTGACAAAAAGTTAAATTTAAAATAAAAATAAAAGTTAATAAAAAGTAATGTAAAAATTTAAAAGTAAAATTTATTAAAATAAATTTTAAAATATAAAAATAATTATTAAATAAAAATATTTGTGTTTTATTTGAAATAATAAAAAACCTACGACAAAACTCTTATACACGGGGATTGCTATGACACCAAAATTGATCACTTTGCCTATAGAAAATCTTTAAGTGCTTGCTACATTAGCAAATGTGAACCGATTTGAAAAAAAATTTAACTGAGAAAAATAAAATAAATGCGTTAAGCAGAATGAAAGCATTTAATTTCGATTCATCATGATTCAGCGAAAAAAAAAATTAACACCCATTTGTGCCATAAGTTGGCAATTTTTAAAATTGAAATTAATTCACTCTTTTTACTTACTTATAAATTTTGCGTTGTGAACCTTACAAAAGCAAATGTACGACTGTTTATCTAATACCGAATTTTTTAATATTTTGACTATTTGTTAGCAGTCGTTTGGTTTATTCGGCGTTGAAAAATTGATAATAATAAAATGAAAAGTTATGAGCGCAATATAATCGCACATTTGCACAGTGGGATGTGTCACAAAATTTTTTGAATAATTTTCATATGTTTGTTCGATTTCCCATACAACAAGAGCATAATCTTACACTGAGCCAAAAATCGTAAGTGAAATCAACATAAGATTCATTTTTAAAACAACACTTATTTTATTCAAATTGATGTGAATTTTTGTAAAACCAACAAATTTCAATGCTTTACGAAGCAATTGTCGTTTTGACGAATGTTTGGTATTTAATAAACAAAATTCCATTTGTTAATTCCAGGAAAATTTATTAAAACAACAGTGAAGTTAATTTGATTAAAATGTGTTAATTTAATAAAGTTTTTTAGATGTAGACAATATTTTGGCGTGCTTTCAGTCTTGTGGCGACATTATTGGTGTAAGGATCGCTCAAAGTATGATTGTGGTCTACAAACGCTCAAAATATATAAATTAAATTTTAAAAAGGGGTTTCCTTACGGTCTATTTAGCAGAAAATAATTATTTTACTTACGACAGTAAATTTTACCATCAAACGTATGGTATGCCCATGGGGAACCCGCTATCACCTACGATTGCAGACATTATTTTGGACACCCTTGGGGACGATGTAATCAAAGACCTTAAAGAGAAAAATGTAAAAATCAAACTTATTACTAAATATGTCGATGATCTATTTGCTGTAATAAACAAATCTGACGAAACAATAATACTGAAAACTCTCAACGCGTACCACAACAAACTGAAATTCACAGTAGAACGGAGAAAAAACGGAGAAATTCCTTACCTTGACATGAAGATAATAAAAGACAATAAAAAACTTATAACTAATTGGCGCATAAAGGATACATCTTGAGGAAGGATGATCAACTATAACTCTACACAACCAATAAAAATGTAGATTAATACGGCGACAAATCTTATTGAAAAAGTATTACATATGAGCGAAGAAAGATTTAAGAAAAATAATGTCAACAAAATACAAAACATATTAATTATGAATAATTACCCTATATTTATAATAAACAACATAATCAACAAAACACTTAACAACAGAAAACACAAAAATTATGAACAAACCGAAGATCGAGTTTTTTACAGTGTACCGTATATCCGAAAATTAACGGAGACAAAAACAATGAAACACATTATCAACGATGAAAAAACAACAATAGCACACAAGTCAAACCAAACCCTTCGACATCTTTTTACGCAGAACAAGACAAAAGAAGACACGCTTAAAATTGACAACGTTGTTTACGAGATAAAATGGGAAGGCAATGATAGGGAGTAATGTAACAAAGTTTATGTTGGGACAACAAAGAGAATGTTAGGGACATTAATATTAGAACACAAAGCCGATATAAACAAAGTAAAAGAAACAACTACATTAGCACAACATGTAAAGGAATGCAATCATATTATGGATTTTGAAAAAATAAAGATATTACACACAGAGAAATAAAGTGCCAACCGAATTGAAAAGTCTATTTTTATGGTAATAACTTATAAATTCAGCTAGTACAACGATTTTTACATTAGATTTTTGAATGTTTTAAGTGTTGCAACTAAACCTCAGTTGAAATACCCGAACTTTGTTGTCAAAACTAATGTTAAGTTATTTCAACCGACTGAAATTCGTAATAATCGAATTTGAGTCGCAGTAACCGAATTTCAGTTGGCAAATTGCAAATTTTTTCTCTGTGTGTAGATAAAGAAAAAAGAGTAAATAAACGCTATACATTAGAAAGCTTACGAATACAAGAGAGGATTAATTATGCCATGAATACGAGAGAAGATAAGGATAACACAAAGCTCCAATACTCAGTTGCAATAATTTAGAAATTAGTCAAAGTTCTGTGATACTACAGTCAGCTTAAGCTGTGATTTTCTGTGTACTGTGTTGTTAGTATTTATTTAAAATTCTGTGTAGTGATGTACAGTTTTTATTTGCAAATAAATTTTACATATTATATATTCTGACTATGTAACAAAAAATCATAAGTTAAACTGTGATATAGCATTTAAGATATTTTATTAAAAATTTATTATTTATAAACTTATTTTGTATTTGCCGCCAGATTTTATAACTTTGCTTTGAATAAATCAAATGAAACGTTAAGCAAAAACATGATAAATTGATTTTTATTTACAAATAAATGAGATTATTGACCAAAATAGCCCGTAAGGAAACCCCTTTTTAAAATCTAATTTAAATATTAAAATTGGTCACAACAACAAAAAACTTGTTATAAATTAATATAAAAGTGAAAATGAAAACTGTTCAAGTTCGAGGCCATACTCTATATTTCTTTATTAGGATATTGTCCTAACAAATAATCTATAGAGTTTTTTATTCAAATTTATTATTTGACCCTTTTAGGAATGTGTTGATAGATATATTTCGGGAATTTTCTAGAATCTTCGCATCATTTTTATTTATCAAAAAATTAATTTTCAAAAAAAAAAAAAAAATCAATAAATTATTGGAAATTTGAGTTTCATGTTTGAAGGCTATACCGATTTAAGAATAATTAATTTTTTATCTCCTTTTTTGTTAGCAACTGAAATAAATTTCACAAAAGTTACTTTAAATTTAATGAAAAATAAATTTAAAAATATTTTTTTTTTAGGAAAAATATATTTTTAAGAGCATATTTTCATTTTTTTTGGGAATTTTGTATGGGCATAAAAGTGATTGTTTTGAACATAGTTCTGGATGCCCTGGTTATTACCAAATAATTTAAGACTGGATATAGCTATAGATAGCAAAACACATGTTTTACCAAAAAAAATTATTATAGCGATAACGTTATTTAAGTTATATTGGTAACGGTATTTTAAGTGTATTGATATTTTAATTATATCGTTTTTTCCCCATTTTCTTGCCATTGTTTACTCTTTTTCGTTTTGAACTTGCTCTGGTTCTCAGATATGTTCAGTGGAAATAATTCTAAGAGTTATACAGTTTTTCTTTCAAAAATACCTAAGAATCTACCAGTTTTATAAGTTTTTTTCTAGGGCGTTATGGCGCATTGGACGCAAGGGCAACCTAGGTTCTTTTGGGACTGGACAGGGAGGGCCTCAGGACCCTTACGGGGTTCCTGACCGGTCATTGTTCTGTCAGGGCTTTCATAAGCAGATGGGACAGGGACATACCATATTTTTGCAGGTTGTGCGAGGACGTTGAGGAACTGGAGACAGTTGAGCATATAATGTGCCACTGTCCTAGGTTGCAGGGTCTCAGACAGAAATGGCTAGGAGATAGATTTCACAACGTACTTTGGTGTGTCGCTGGATGCAATACAGAAGTTTTGCTGAGATTTGTCAGGGAGATAGGACGGCTCTTTCCAGCAAGGGGACGATAGGAGCTGGTTCTGGGAAGTATATATCTTTTCTATCTTTCTTATATCTATCTTTCAATCTATCTTTCTTACTGTTTTTTCACTGAAGGTATTCACAATGGACCGTATTGGTCTCCGAGTGGAGATGTGCCCTTGGGGACATAACCCTAGGAAAACCTACCAGTTTTATAACATTTCAAAATATGATACATAGTTTAAAAAAACTGATTGTTGAACAAATCATTTATAACCCGTTCTAGTGTCGGATGTTACACCAATGATTTTTGTTAAAAATTGTTCCAAAATCAAATTGATCCGAAGTAGAACAGGTACTACTAAAACTGCTTCTGAAACTGGTTTTAGTTAGATATATTTTTCATTTTCACTGGAACATATTTGAGAATTGTAGTGGTTTATGACCGATTACGATTGTGAGATGAAAGAAAAGGTCCGATTCCTGCAGAACTAATTTGTAAATTGAAAGTTGTGTGACATCGATATAAAACACGTCCAACCTTGTCTTGAAATACATAGAAATATTGATTTCCATTAATTGGAATTTATATATAGAGCAATTCCATATGAAAGCGATCACCTTTTGGACGACCCCTCTCCGATTTTAAAATAAATAGTCTCAATCGATTGCCCAGCAAAAATAATGTACCTACATATTTTTTTTTTTTATAGTGACTGGTTTAGTGGTGATGTGCACCACTGTCATGTGACAAAATTGAAGAATTCTTCATAAGGGACTTCATTGAAAGTTGTTTTAAAAACTACTAAACTACTAAAGCGATCGCAACGAGTGATAGCTCGTTGGAAAGGTATTGAATCAGGCTTTAATTGAAAAATAAAATTTTCCTAATTTGTCTCAGAAATTTACCTTTTTTCCCATGAAAATTAAATTTTCCCATGAAAATTAAATTTTCCGATTTTCCACAGAAGCTCCTAAATTTTCCGGCTAATTTTATTTTTTTTGGATTCCTCATAATTTTGCTTTAAGAATCAGCAATAAAAAAATGGGCCCCGACTCTTGTTTGGACAGGAGAAGAGCATTTAAGAGACCACCTTGTTCTCATTGTTTTTATATTTTTTATAATTGAATTATTTTTAATTATTTAACATTATTTTATTTTATTATTAAAAATACATTTTAAAAATTATTTTACAGTTAAAAATACATTTATGAAGAAAAAATCTATTTTTTTTAAGAGCCCCAAGTTGAGTGTCTAGTGAATATGGTCTGCCTGCCTTCACAAGATCGGCCATAAATCCATGGATAATAGCAGCAGTGGCATGTAATGGCACACCAAACCCGACTGAGGCTACAGGTCATAAAATTTTTTGTAAATTTTTAAAATTACCAGGTAATAAATATTTCGCCTAAAATGACACGTGCAGAAACAAGTCATAAAACACGGATTTTCCATAAATATGGCGAAATATTTATTACCTGGTAATTTAAAAAATTTACTAAACATTTTATGACCTGTGGTCGGCTTATTGGCAGTAACCAATTAAGTCCCTCTTTAAAAAACATTTTATGACCAGTAGTTCACGCAAATTTTCCTATTAAAGAAAAGCAAATATCGCTTATTTTTTTTTTACCTATTTTTTACCAAAAAATAAATATAAATACTTCACACACTCTGAGTCAAATTTCAGTTGAATACTAAACGTGAAAGTGTTTTTTTTTTGTAAAGTAAAGAGTGAAGCTGTAAAGACAATTTAAAGTAAAATGAATAAATTTTGCTGCAATCCGTTTAACAAGAGTGGACATCGTTCGAAAAAGATAAAAGTATTAAAATTAACTGGTGTTTCGAAGCGATACATGAATGAATTAAATATACAATACGGTGAAGAAGCAGAATTCATTTGCCCCAAGTGTAAAATCGATTTGTCTCAAAAAGCAAATGCATTGAAACAAATGCAACTACAATCCGAGAGTGAAATGACAATTGAACTAAATGTTTCATCTGATAGTGAGGCAGACATTCCGATGGTCAATATGTCTTTGAGTCCTTTGAATGAGGCTATTACCACTTTAGGTGAAACGCCTATTAAAAAAAGAAAGTTGAGAAGTGAAAAATACAGGAAAGAGAAAAAAGGCAAGGTTATGAGTGCAATCTCGACAATATTTGATGAAGGCTCTGATAACGAATGCAGTCAAGCAGATGACGTTGATGACGGCAAACAAATGATTGAGCAGTTGAAAAGAAAATTAAATTTAGCGACCACTTTTCCGGAGAAATATCTCATTTTATCTGTGCTGCCTCAATCATGGTCTATACGCAAGATTTCTGAACAGTTTCAAACATCTTTTTACATCGCGAGAAGAAGCAAAGAATTAGTTCGACAGAAGGGCATATTGGCGACTCCCACCAAGAAATTTGGCTCAAGGACCCTCAGCGAAGCAACGGTGAAATTGATTCAAGAATTTTACTGCAATGATGACAACAGCCGCGCCTGCCCAGGTTCACGTGATGGAGAAAAAGTACACAAGCAGCGCAGATTATTATTATGTAATCTATCCGAAGCATACCATCAGTTCAAAGAGAAATACCCAGCAGAAAAAGTGGGATTTTCTAAGTTTGCCATCCTACGACCAAAAGAATGCGTGCTGGCATTAGACAGGCACGGAACGCATTCAGTCTGCGTTTGCATGTTTCATCAAAACATAAAATGAATGTTCTTTCCATGCAAGAAATTGAAAGTATTTCACGGTGAAATTGAAACATATAGGGACCTCCTGTCGAAGTCGTTGTGCGCATACCCCACGGAAAATTGTCATCTGTCCAAATGCGACAATTGTCCGAAGATTGACGAGCTAGAGCAATATTTGGCGGAAAAGTTTGAACAGCTGTTAATTCAGGAGGTGCATTTCAAACAGTGGATAATTAGCAGCGGCAGATGTTCCCTTGAGACCGTGGTAAAGCAGATTCCGGAATTCATCGAGGAATTCGGATTCAAGTTGAATGAACTGAAGGCGCACCATTTCATATCCGAGATGCAATCGAAATTTCTAAAGGAAAGTAAGGAGAAATTAGCCCAAAATGAATTCATTGTGATAAGCGACTTTGCCGAGAATTACACTTTTCTCGTTCAGGATGAAATTCAGGCTTATCACTGGGCAAACGACCAGTGCACGGTGCATCCTTTTTGCATTTATTTCAAAAACGAAGATAACGAACTACAGACCGTAAGCCTTGTTGTTGTCGCGGAGAGTTTAGCTCATAATTATGTGTCCGTTTATTTATTTCAAATGAAACTGTTTGAATTCTTAAGATCAAAATTCGATGCAATCGACAAAGTAACGTTTTTCTCAGACGGCGCGGCTTCTCAGTACAAGAATAAAAAAAATTTTTACAATCTTTGCATAATTGAAGAAGAACAAAACTGCAAGGTCGAGTGGCACTTTTTTGCGACGTCCCACGGTAAGGGCCCATGCGATGCGTTAGGGGGAACCCTAAAACGCATGGCGACTAAGGCAAGTTTGCAAAGGCCATATACTGACCAGATCTTAAATGTACAACATTTGTTTTCGTGGATTCAAAGCAAGGAAATTGCCATTAACACAGTTTTATGCACTCAAAAAGAACACGATACCATGGAGCGACGAATTCAAAACAGATATAATAATGTCAAAACTATAACTGGAACGCAAAAGTTTCATTGCTTCATACCAAATATTTCTGATATGTCAATTAATGTAAAGCGGTACTCTTCGTCTGCCGACGTGCTAAATTTAAAGTTACTTTAATTTTATAATGATGCCAAGACAATTGAAATTTTTAATAAATATTGTAATTAAGTATAAGCAGCAAAATAAGAAAGATTTTTTCTTCATAAATGTATTTTTAACTGTAAAATAATTTTTAAAATGTATTTTTAATAATAAAATAAAATAATGTTAAATAATTAAAAATAAATTTAAATGTAACTGACGCTAATAGAAACCATATGATTTTCTATTGTTGATTTACTTGAATAAACGTCACTACATTGCTAGGTCTGTCAAAAAAACAGAGTAGTATTTGGAAGATGACAAAGCCAATTGTGACAATATTTTGTTGTTGTTTTTGTTTTTTCTTTGATATTTTAAATTTTGAATCTCGCTCCTAGACGAGGACAAGAAATTCTCATTGAGTTTGTGATTTAACATAACAAATATCTCTAGAAATTCTAATAACAAAGTCCCCTGAAGATTTCCTTAGGCAGGAATGAAATGCGGATAGGGACACGCCTACATCAGATTGATTCACAATTTGTTAAATAAGTTTTGGGACTTTAGCACATTTAATTACTATAAATGAAATTAATGTTTATCCCGATGAAAATAAATTTAAATAACAAATATGCAGGTGCTTGTGCAAATTTAAATGTAACTGACGCTAATAGAAACCATATGATTTTCTATTGTTGATTTACTTGAATAAACGTCACTACATTGCTAGGTCTGTCAAAAAAACAGAGTAGTATTTGGAAGATGACAAAGCCAATTGTGACAATATTTTGTTGTTGTTTTTGTTTTTTCTTTGATATTTTAAATTTTGAATCTCGCTCCTAGACGAGGACAAGAAATTCTCATTGAGTTTGTGATTTAACATAACAAATATCTCTAGAAATTCTAATAACAAAGTCCCCTGAAGATTTCCTTAGGCAGGAATGAAATCCGGATAGGGACAACGCCTACATCAGATTTATTCACAATTTGTTAAATAAGTTTTGGGACTTTAGCACATTTAATTACTATAAATGAAATTAATGTTTATCCCGATGAAAATAAATTTAAAAATAATTCAATTATAAAAAATATAAAAACAATGAGAACAAGGTGGTCTCTTAAATGCTCTTCTCCTGTCCAAACAAGGAGTCGGGCCCCATTTTTTTATTGCTGATTCTTAAAGCAAAAATTATGAGGAATCCAAAAAAAAAATAAAATTAGCCGGAAAATTTAGGAGCTTCTGTGGAAAATCGGAAAATTTAATTTTCATGGGAAAATTTAATTTTCATGGGAAAAAAGGTAAATTTCTGAGAAAAATTAGGAAAATTTTATTTTTCAATTAAAGCCTGATTCAATACCTTTCCAACGAGCTATCACTCGTTGCGATCTCTTTAGTAGTTTTTTTTAAAACAACTTTCAATGAGGTCCCTTATGAAGAATTCTTCAATTTTGTCACATGACAGTGGTGCACACCACCACTAAACCAGTCACTATAAAAAAAAAAAAATATGTAGGTACATTATTTTTTGCTGGGCAATCGATTGAGACTATTTATTTTAAAATCGGAGAGGGGTCGTCCAAAAATTTGCCAATTTTGATCGTTTTCATATGGAATTGCTCTATATTTTTTTTTTAAGGAGAAGCAACACTCAGGAAATTCTTCCTATTTCTTAATGTGTTGTTTTCTTTGGAAATTGGATAGTGGAGAGATGAAAGGTGGGGAACACTGTAATTGCGCGAGATGATAAGTCTTAGAACAGCTGTTGCTCGCTACCTGATGGAGAGTTGGCAAACTTATTGAAGCTTTTTGGTTCATAGCCCTGATTCATTATTTTATTTCGGTGGGGTTAAGTGCTATGGGAACACCGAAGGTGGGAGCTGCGATGCATTTGAGGGATAGAAAACTCATACATATTATTTTTCTAAATTGATGTTGCCGTCATCGGGAAACGAACCCAGGACCATCTGTGTAACAGTCCAACGCGCTAACCATTACACCACAGCGTTCATCTCAATATGTTATCCAGAGGCTTAAGGATTGTTTTCACTCGGTTTTAAAAGAATTGTATGCCATTTTATATAGCGTTTCTTATTTCTAAGTTTTTTAGCCAAAGTTAAGAAAATTAACAAGTTTTAGGAAAAACTCTCTATAAAAAAAATGTTTAATCGACCAGTTTTAACCGAATTTTCGAATCGAATTATTTAAGTTTTAAATTATTTGTTTCGGCATTAACCGAAATAGAGGTGATTAATCTAAGAATCGGTTAATCGATTAACCGAAATGGACCTTATAACTTTTCTGAGTGCACTATAACTATAAACTAGACATTCCAATAAACAAATTTTTGTATTAAACTTGCTGATCTATTGAAAATTATCTGAAATATTTAGAAAAAAATTTAAATTTTATTCATTTTCCATATGCTTCATATAACAAAGTAAAAAAAAATTCTTCATTTTAAAATATATTATTAACATTGCTACTGAAAAATTTGCATCTTTTTGCAGAAGATTTGAGTACGCTGAGTCCAAATCTGGCAAAAAAATTCTTATTTGTAGTTTAGTTTTATTATTATATCTACGTTACATACTTCATTTTTTATATAAATATTTTCTTATTTTCTAAATATTTCATGATACTTTCAATGGATTTTCCATTTTAGTACAAAAATAAGTTCAGTGAGATGTTTAGTTGACGCGTATTGATAAAATTTAAAAGCTTTTTTGCAAACATAAAATTTGTAAGGATAAAATTGAACATGCAACATTTTCAACTTCCTTGCAATACCGGTACGCTATCCTTAAACAAACAATGACATGATTACACACAAATGAAAGATAAGTTTATGTCGATTTATATTATTTGAAAAAAAAAAAAATCATGATTTTGCAGTTAAATTTCGAAAAACTAAGCAAAATATACGAATAAAAAATTAAATGAAATTATGTAAATAATGATGTAAAAAAATGTTTTACAGATTTTTTTACAGATTTTACACTATGTAGGTAAAGACTACTATAAATGTAGTTAAAAACAAAAGAAAGAACGACTTACATTTCAGTCAATTCAACTTACATTGTCATTTGTTTTTTAATGTCCAAAAAATGAACCACAATTGTTGTAAAAATTAACCACATATGTTAGTAAAAAATAAACAAACATTTATTGTTTTAAATACAAAGAAGGAATGCAAAATCATAAAACAGTCATTTGCTGTGGTTTGTTTTTGTTTTTAATAATCTACAAGGTTAGTAAAAAATTTCATTTGTTCTACAAATGACTGATATTTACATCAAAAATAAAGAAACTGTATTACAACCCAAACAACTAATTATTTTTAAAGCAGAAGTTCCCTGAGTGTATGTCTATTAAAAATATGCATTTCAAATCTATCAAAACTATTTTGTGTGTTAAAATACATATAAAAAAATAGTCATGATAATTTCGTTCCAAAAATATATTTTTGCTACAACCGGAAAAAATAATCGGTCAGCGCTACCGTATTTTTCTCCGAGCAAATGTTGATATTGAATGTACCGAAATTTTCGGCTATGATAACAATCATTCGACTGATATCACAGAAACTCTGCCACGACAATTGAATTTCGGTTGCCTCAACAAAACATTCGGTAGCTACAAGCGAACCGATCGATTGGCTACAAATACGGTTGATACGACCGAGTCTGTTTTCTGGGTGTAGAAATAAATCTAATGAAAAATTACTCCAAAATTATATCTTAACCATTTTTAAACCCTTGCTAATATATTACTACGAGTAATAAAACAACCACAAATTTTACAAAATTATAAAAAAAAAATTAAGCAAGTTCTTTTATTACATTATCATAAATTTTTTTGAATTCCAAACAGCCCTCCCAGTTTTCTTTCCAACCAGGAGCGATAGTTTTACAATTATCATACCACCTGTTAATATTTGCATATTTGCTAAAATCGAAATTAATAGCATAAAAAGAACTTAACGTAGCCAATAAATCCAAATCGGCAATGGTCAAAGTATCACCAGCAGCATATTGACTTTTCTCCAAGAATATATTCAAAAGCTCCAAAGCACTTTCAATCTTTTTATACAATTCAGGATTAGGCGACTGTTTTTGAAATTGCGGATAGTAATAGTCAGTAAAACTTGTATACAAAGTTCCGGCATCAAAGTATAAACGTTGATTGACAACAGCTTTCTTTTTAGGGCATTGGGGGTAAAGAGAATCGTTTTTGCCATATTTCTCAACTAAATAACTCATAATTGCACGAGACTCCCATACCGAAAAACCTTGATCAACCAATGTGGGTATGGTATGTTGGGGATTAAGTTTCAAGAATTCAGGTTTTAAATGTTCACCAGCTTGGATATTTAACAATATTTTGTTGAGTTCAATTCCTAAAGCTTTAGCAGTCATTAAAACTGAACGGCATGCGGATGAAGAGGGAAAATAATAAAAATCCATTGCAGCTAGAAAAAAAAAAAATATTTTTTAAAATTTATTTGAATAGAAAATTTTAACTTTTGATAAAATACAGTCTGCGAAATAAACAAAGCATACAAATTGGATATCAATTTTTTTTCCTTGCTAGTAGTATTTATAAATTTACAAATATTTTATATGTAGGGTAGAAGGGGGATAATTCGCCACTTTCTTTTAAGCATTGTCGTTACTAAATCAACAATTTTATCGGGAAAATTAATTTTTATCTACAATTTTACACATCTTAATTTTAATTTGCATGTTTAAAACATAAATTATCTTTTTTCCTTATATTTATTTTATTCAGATTTCCAAAGTAACTCAAATCGGCTAAACTGGCCCACCTATGCAGAATATTCGCAGAGTTGATGTTGCACATTTGTCAGTCATAAATATGACGGTTCACATATTTTATATTAAATAATCATTAATACTGATATGAAAAGCGCTGTAATTTCAGCAACAAATTGTTTTGTTTTCTTCGAATTTGTTGAAAGAAAATTATGTCTGACCCGTGCAACATAAACGACTATGCAACGAATTAAAATTAATTATACGTCTTTCAAAGTGCTACCAATGTTTGCTGACGAAACTACCAGGCGTGCATGCCCCAGCCGGTAACATAATGCTATATTTTTCACACTTTTTAGAAATAATTTCTAAAAAAATTGTTTTAATATTATAAATTAATATCAACGCCTCGACATCTTAAACGGTATTTTGGTTTAATACACGAAATGAAAAAGTTATCCCAAAAACATGAACTCAATATTACTTTTTTTTCAACCAAAAAACACAAAAACTCTTTGTTCATGTGTGAAGTACAAGTGTAAAATTTCGTGAGAGGAAAGATAATCAATAAGTGTATAAATTAGGGAAAGAAACATTTTTATAACTCTTTTATATACAGCTAAAAGCGGTGGTTGAATATGTGCCCCTGTGGCGTAACCTCCCCACTCAACCCTACTCTGCATTGACATATGGTCGAAATGACATATAAAGACATTCTTCATAATGACCCGATCAAAAAAAAAAAAGTTATATCTCATATACAAAATCAAATCTCATTCGAAACACACTGTAAAAATTTCTTTTCTACACTCAAAAAAATAAGTTAGTAGAAAAGTTAGTAAAACGTCTTGTAAATCAGGTATACTATATTTTAGCAATTTTTTTGCTAAAATCGTGTTTTCAGCTAAAATTTTTGTTATACTTATTCAGCACTTAACTGTTTTATAATAATGCTTTACTAATATTATACTAATGTTTTACTAATTAATTTTGCTAAAAAAATTGTGCTGATAAGCACATTAATAGTGTGGACGACAACAAGATTGAAAGATATACGCATAATGAAGCAGATGTCGCGGCATGTCAGATGTAGTAGAGAAGAGGAAAATGATACTAAAAAGTACAACTCTAATAAGACATATAAAAAAATCAACCATGGAAGATTTTTGTATCTGTTTTTCATACATAAAACAAAATTGAGGATTAAAACAGCTTAAATTTTGCGTTGTCACCGGCTTGTGAAAATAATTGTCTGTTAATTAAATAAAAGACAAAATAAAATATTTAAAGCTCGTGGCGTGCTTGCTTTTATTAAACGATGGGCTAAAGAGTTTGTTGATCCAAATATAACAAAACAATTATATACATCTCTAGTTAGACCAATTATGGAATACGGATCAATTATCTGGGATCCTGACGCTGAAATTTACAACAGCCGCATTGAGTCTATTCACAAACAATTTCTTCTGTTTTGCTTTTCCTAATCGTGTTGAAGATCTTCAGTCATACACCATTAGATTGTCAATAATTAAACTGCCAACACTTAAAAGCCGTAGAATAATGCTTAATGTTGTATTCTTAGCCAATCTGCTTAAGGGAAATACTACATCTGACTTTCTGCTGGGAAATATCAACTTTAACGTTCCCCAACGACCAATATACCTTCAAGCTGTACAAACGAACTACGCTAATGCCGATCCTTATAGAAGACTATGTCTGCAGTTTATTGATGTGTACCATTTTTTTTGATTATTCTGCCAACATTAGTCTTATGTAGCGTAATATAATTTTGTTTTTAAATACTCAGAATTAAATTTATTATAGATTTTTATGGTTCCTTTTTCTTATTGCAAAAAAGGGGTTGTGTTTTTCGTTTCGTTTCGTTTCGTTTGTTTTTGTTTATTTTTTCGTTTAGTTTCTATAATTATCTTCGGCAGTTGCGCCCTTTAAAAGATAGCATCATTTAGACAACCATTGATGTAAGTAGTTGAAAGAAAAATTTTGTTATGTTATATATATTTATTTCTATATATTTTCAGATATAGAATTAATTCATGTCGTCAATGTGGGAAAATGAAAATTTTTATATTTCGTAATTATTGTAAATTATTTTTAAAAAAATCACAAAAATATGTTTTATGATTTTCAGCAAATAAATTAACTAAATTATAATTTTTCTACAAATTTTTTGCGTTTTTTTTTCAGTCTACTAAAATTCAGCAAACAATTTATTAATTTTTAGCAAGGCTTTTTTATTTCTAATCCACTAAGTGTTAGCAAAACTTTTGCTGAATTTACTAATTTTGTTACTAAAAATCAGCTCGCTGATTATCACGATGAGATGTTGATGATCTTGAAATCGTAAGTATTAACATAAGAAAAACAAACTTTTGATTTAAATGCTTTAATGACATTTCCAAGCGAATAGTTTGCATTTTTATTCAGCGGGCATACCAAACGAATTTTATTTGATAAACTTTGGTATGAAAAAGTAATAGTTTTTTATGAATTTGAGCAATTGGGTTAGTGGGCATTTTACTAAAAATTTTAAATAACCCAAACTATTTTCGAAATCGAATGCTGAAAAATGCGGAACGTCGTCTGCAATATGGATGAGGTTATGAATATTAATTGTTTGTGAAGAAGGTCCATAAATATATGGCATTATCTCTACAAATCTTTTCAAAACATTCTCTACATACTGAGTTTTCAACGTTGCTAATTTGCTTGATTATAAAATACGGCAAGAGGTGGCTAATATTAAAAAATGTTTGTACTGTTCATCTCCAAAGACATTTCTTAACACTATACAACCACCTTATAGCAAACCAAAACGGAATTCAGTAGCTTTCCTTTTAATATAATATGCATTAAATCAAAAGATATTCTTAGAAAATCCATTGTTATATCTTTTGAAATATTTCTCATAAATTTATATAAAATATAAAAAATGTTATTATATTTTATTATGTTTATATGTATCTCATTTAAAGGGTTTTTGATGAAACAATTTACAGATGAAAACTAGTCGAAAATTTGTCTAAGACAAGTCGCTGGTTTTCAATTGCTAAATATAGGTATGACTGGTGCAACAACCGATAGCTGAGTATTCATTTAAAAAAACGGATTTTCGTTAAATACATTATTACACTCAGGGAACTTCTGCTTTAAAAATATGTAGTTGTTTGGATTGTAATACTGTTTCTTTAGTTTAAATGTGAATATCAGTCATTTGTAGAACAAATTTTATTTTTCACTATTCCTGTAGTTCATTTAAAAAAAAACAAACCACATCAAATGACTGTTTTATGTTTTTACATTCATTTATTCATTATACAAATTTAAAAGTTTTACTTCTTATATGCATTAAATTTTTACATTAATTATTTTCAAAAGAATTAATTTGAAGATATATATATATATATATATATATATATATATATATATAAAAAAGTTATAAAAGTTGTATTTCAGAATAAATTTTCTGAAAATTTTGAAATATAATTTCTGGATTTTTTTAATGAAATGAATTAAGTGAAATATAAATTAACATCATGTCCTAAAATTTTGAAATTATTTTTATAATATTCACAAAAAATAAAAAGAAGTGAAGTTTCACTCTAATTTCATGGATATCTTACATCCTTCGCCCAATTGTAATTAATTAATATGGTTTTAAATGCTCAAAGTCCATACTTTAACTCATATTAAAAGTAATTCGAAGTCTATTGAGTTAGATATTCTTCATTTATCACCAGAGCAGCGACTTTCATGCAAATGCATGTATGTAGTCTGTAGCCAAAACTCGACTTTGACCAAATACTTTTCCAAATAAAAGAATTTGCAGAAAAAAAAAAATTATATCGATAAGTTCTTGCATAATTTTTTATATTTGTGGTTACAATTGAATATTGTTTGCATTTTGTATGATTTCTATTGCATATTTTAGCATAATTCATTTTGGTGGTTTTTATTTTGGGCAATTTTTACAATTTTAGCATCTTTTTTTTTAATTTTTTAAATTTTGACCATTTTTTTAAATTTTGTTGATTTGTTTTTTTTTTTTTAATTTTTGATTTGATTATTCTATTTCGGATTTCCATTTTAAGTTTTGGTGATTTTATTCTATATAAGCCGTTATTTCTTAACGTTTTTTTTTTTTAAATTCTAACTATTTTTTTTTTTCTTAAATTTTGCCAATTTTTTTAAATATTTTTCAGATTTTTTTCCAATTTGATTTGGCATTTTTAATTAATGTTTTAATAGTACATCTAAAAATCTTAATTCAAACTAAAGCAATGAAATATTTAATCATTTTTTTAATTGTTACTACAATTTCGACAACTTGACCAAATTTAATTAAACTTTTTGAATTAACAAATATTTTAATTGAATCTCGACTTTAGTTTCTTTCTGCGTAACATTATTTTTTGCAAATAACCCACTTGGCGTATGAGTGTTATGCAATTATTATACTTATTGTTAGTAATAAAAATATCACTCATACGCTTAGTATACTCAAAATAGGAACTCCTTAATTTTTTCAAATACCCCACTAGGCGTATGGGTCATATGAAATTATTATACTTATTGTTAGTAATAAAAATGTCACTCATATGCTTAGGAACTTATCTCCAATGATTATTTTAGCAACTTATCTCCAACGTTTATTTTGCCTTAATTATTGATTAAGAAATCATTGATTAGGACTTAGACTTACTTAAATTAATATCGGTGCCTGGTGCACGTAGCTAGGAATGTATTTATTGGTTAGGGGGGTTCTTTTTCGATTTTTTATTTTGAATATGTTTTTTGTTTTTTTTTAAACCCGGGAAAACTTACAAAAATATGTGCACACTAGGGTTTCAACGTGTCTATCAGCACGTAATGGGCAATAATATATAAATCGCTTCCTCAGGTCATTTTAAAACAAAAAACCTCCCGCATAAAGTGCATTTCCTTAAAATTTATTTTTGTTAAATTTTGAACATTGACGTTTTACTTATTGTGTTTGTTATTTTGCTAATTTTGTGTCTATATCGCAAAGCAAATCGAAAATCGCGAAACACGTCAAATTTGAAAACATTAGGTCCTTTATAACGATGCATATCCAGCTTTGCATCGTTATTGTCTAATTACGTTAAAATTTTAGCTAAATATTCATTTTTAGTTTAATTAAACAAATTATGCGGAAATTTTAAAGAAAAGACTTGGTTTTTAGTAAAAGTTTAACTCGGAATATTTCGAAAAGAGAAGCTTTTTTTTACATTTGGTATTCACATTTGCGATCTACGTCGTAAAATCTATCAGAATTGATAAGTCGCATGTCCGATGCATTTTTTTGCGTTTAACTGTGTGATTTATAAATTATTTATCTATTAACAGTGTTTTTATTAACAATCATATTAGAAAACCGCTGTTAAAGATTTTTCATTTCATTTTGTTTTGGTTTTCATTTTCTTTCGTGAAGCTAAGAGAAAAAGGCATTATATGGTCATAAAGAGAGCGATTTAATGTGATTTTTTTTTTATTGGATACTCTTTCCTATTTATATACTCTTCGGTATAACCACTGTTGCCAGAAAATGTAAAATGTAAAATTTTCTAGAAAAAATCATCAAAATCGTCATCATACTTTGAAAAATCGTCAAAATAAAATATATTTGTTAGATAAAGGGATAAAGTTTTAATAAAATATGTATAAAATACGATAATGTAATTCACATTTCAAATGTAAGCGTACTATCCTTGTAATATAACACGATTTTTGACACTTCTCGAATATTCATATTTGTAAAATGTTGAAAGAACAAATAAATACAACTTTAAATGAAACAAATTTTACCACTTGAACTGTTAATCACTTATATCTACATAATTATGTGAACAACATTTCAGTAGCACAACTTTTTTAAATCTTAAATTCTTTTACAACATTTGGAAATTCTTTAACAATAAGTCTGTTCGATTACTTTTCCAGTAAAGTTCAGTAAAAATTACTCAGTAACAAAATTACAAAGAGTAGGACAAATTAACAAAAAATTAAACGAACGGAAAATTTGTAAGAATTACTAAGAGCCATTATTACAACTTGCCTTTAAAGTAAATGTTAGTAAAAAGTAACTTTAGCTAAAATGAGAAATAAAGTGAGCTATAATGTTTTTCGTTATTACAACTTCCCAATAAAATAAAATTAATATATTTGATAATGTGGCAGCACCAAACTAAAAACCGATTATTGGTTTATGAAAATACGTAGTGGCAACGTACTTTTATTTATTTGTTTACAAACAAACAATAATTTGTGAAATTCGGTTGTGAAATTCGGTTATTTTCTTCTTCTTTATAGAGCAGAAAATGTGGCAACTTTAAACACATAAACCTTACGTTTAAAGTTAAAGGCAACAATATCTTCCCTTTAGCTTATGGGTCACTTTTAGCTTAAAGTATACTTATAATAAGGAAAAACTAATAATCTGTCAGATAACATCCGAACTTTAGCTATTGGCAAGTTGTAATAATGGCCCTTATATTTCATTAAATTCAACTAACATTGTCATTTGTTTTTTAATGTTCAAAAAATGACTAACAATTGTAGTAAAAAATAAACCAAATTTTTTTTTTTTTTTAAATAACAAAAAACAACTGTAAAAAATGAATGTAAAATCATAAAACCGTCATGTGATGTGAGTTGTTTTTCAAATGAACTACAAGGTTAGTCAAAAATTTTATTTGTTCTACAAATGACTTACATTTACATTAAAAATAATGAAACTGTATTATAACCCAAACAACTACATATTTTTAAAGCAGAAGTTCCCTGAGTGTATTAACAAAAAATCAACTAGGCCATTATGGAAAAGATAAAACTTAATTAAAATTGTCGACTAAACAGAATTTAAAATGATTTTTAACATCTTCTTTAATATTTTTCATTTTGAATCCATAAATAATTTTAATTTAATTTAATAAATGTTTTTGTTTACTAAAAATACAAGCATATTTTTTCAATCAGATGTTTTTTTTTTCTTTTTACAAATTTTTACTGGCAAAAATGTATCCAGTAAAAACTTGTAAGTTCTTTGGCATCAAACTGTTACTTTACTCTCTCTTTTTACCGATTTTTTACTGAGTATTTGTGCAAACGAACACCTTCCAGTAAAAACTTGTACAAATTTTTGTGTTATCGAGCAAACTTAATATTATATTTTTTAATTATTAAACTTTGGCCCATTATTTATATTATTAGGCCTGTTTTTTAAGCACCGGATTTATTTTTGGATTCTTTTTCTTTTTCTTTCATTTAAAGTTGTATATATATGATCTTTCAACGTTCGTGCTAGATATCTGTTTGTTTCGCAATAAAGTCCAGGAATTGTTTTTTAATATAATTTTTTTTTATTTAAATCTAACGTCAATTAAATTTTATAAAAATGTAAAAAAAATGTTCTCAAAATATAAACACAGAAACTAAATTAAGCTGAACCCATAATGAATTTATATAAAAAAATAAATCCGGTTTCGATTAAGTTTTATTTAATTCCAGTATTTGTATTCAATATAATTTTAAATTTAATAAAAATTTAATAATAGACCCGGCGATTTTATGCAAATGATAAATAAATAGGTCTTGCTGACATATTAAACTATTGTCAAAAAATCTTCATTTTGGAAGCAAAAATCGTCCAATCGTCCAATCGTCATTTAGTTATTTTGGGTATTAAAAATTGTCAAACCTGGCAACACTGGGTAAAACATGCCTTCTTTTATTAAAATATAAGAGATTTGCCAATTATTGATCTTTTCTTTTCAGAGTTGCCACATAAGTTGTTGCTAATGTACACATTTACCAGATAAATTCTAAAATCAATTTTTGAATACGCATTTAAAACCGATAAAAAAATAAAACTTTTAAGAAAAAAAGTATGCTCAGAAATTTATTTAAAAACCTAAAAATATTGAAGGTAACTTGCGTTTTTTTAAAACCTAATTATATTAGTTTTAAAAACTCATTCAACATATGTATGATTTACAATAATGGTACTCTGGAAAAACGTAGTTAATGCACAAAAAGTTCGTCCACCAGGAACATTTAATTTGAGCTGAGATGTTGCATGAAGAGCAGGCTTTATTCCAAAACAAAACTCTGTTGAAGTACTGTAAGGTATGTATTTTCAAGAACCAGTTGCGAATATAAAAAACATATTAAAAAATATACCAATTTCATCTAATATACTCAAGAGAAAAATTTTAATATGATATGATAAAAAAAAATGGCCTTGCCATAGCAAACAAACATGTTAAAATAGTACTAAAGTACTCTTGGTACTTCTTTGTAAAGGAGATTAATTCAAATAAATTATATTCCCTTTTTATGCAATGTTGCAATGTTTATCATGTTATATATCATTGGATACCTAATTTAGAAATAAGTAATACATTTCATATAAAAAAATTAAGTATTATGCAAAAAAATATTTTTTTTTTTTTTGTATGGGAGCAAATTTGAAATTAAAGAAATTCTAAAATAGAATGTCTCAGCTCTTTAAAAAAAAAAAGTGCAAAAAATGTGTTTCCGGGAAAATCTTGTAAAACCTAAAATGGTAGGAATATTGAAAAACCAAAAAATATATGTCCGCTTAAATTTATCAAGGAAAAATATATGTGAATTTGGCAGCCATAGCGTTCTCCATATAAAATACCCAAAAATTGTACATTTTTTAACACAAAAATTTTTAAAAATCAAAAAGTACCAAAAAAAAAAGTTACCATAACAAAGCCTTCAAAAATTCCTTTCCAACGATAACACATTTGCATATGGTTCCTTTGCTTCAAACACATTACAAAGTAAAAAACGAAAAAATGCGAATTTTGACCCTTAAGAATCCCGATATGGCCGATAAGCCGAGATAGGGCAATCTTAGATTTTTTTTTCTTTATCACATATCCAAATATCATCAACATCGGAGTGTTTAGGTTCGAGTACTTTCCTTTAAAGTGATACAATTTTTTTTTTTTGCGTATATTTATAATAGCTTGTTACGAATCTGGACTCAGAAAACTTGCAGCAGCTAGAGATTCTGCGATATTCGCGATGTAAGCACCAAAATAATAATTATTTGTACATAATTTACACAAAACATAATTATCAGCGCTAGTCAACAATTTTGACCGGCCGTGCATACAGCTAGTAATCTAAATTCGAGTAAACTGAATTTATTGGACAAATCCACTTTTTTAAGTTAGCAATCGTTTTCGCGATATTTGCGATTTTAAATTTTATGCCGAAACATTTAATATTCAATAAAATTTTCATAGCTTATGTCATAGAATTTACACGAATTCATTGACTGAAAGTACTTAAAAAATATTTTTTCGCGTTAATTAACTCTAACAGGAATTACGGAAAATTATCTCTAAAGTATTTTTAATCGATTTCGTCTCTTTTGAAATACTGTTTTTTATCTTGTTCCACGATTGCAAAAATTCGAATCAAAATTAAAAAAACAGCACGAAAGCATTTATTTATAAAGTAAAGTTGTGAATATTTGCAAGCAAATATAGTTTTTATTACACTTTAAATCGAATTATATATCGCGAATATCGGACAAGCGCTAACGATTTGTCAATATCGTCACCTAAAATTCAAAAGGGCGTAACTAACAAAGTTTCCAAAACCGCTTTTATTGATGATTATGATTCACTTAAGAAAACTTCCGCGATAAAAATAGCAGTTTTATAAATAAAGTTCGAATCTTATATGTTTTTGTTTTCTCTCATTTTCTTAATTGAGTATGAAGCACTGCATCGAACTATATTTCTCCACATAATTGTTTGGGTTTATAATTAAAACGATCAGTTTTATTAAAGATATTGTTAAAATATCTATGGACGTCCCTTTGCATTTTAGGTGACGATATAATTATATTATTATTTCGAAAATTATGTTCACCACCACTTCCGTTATTAACATACAAAAGCTTATTTAAATTCAGACCAGTAAAAAATTACTAATTTCTAATATTAATAAAAGTGATTTAAAGAGTCTATCTACTCATGTTGATTAATTTCAAATAAAAATTCGAATCGAATTCTAATATAACGCCGCTAATATTACGAAATATTAAGAAAAATTTACATGTAGAAAAAATTACATGGATTTGAAATATTTTAAATTTGAACAAATTATACACTGTTTTCACTCTCCTGAACACTTGCTTAGAAGTAGATAGCTACATTTGAATAAAAGACAACGATATTATTTTATTTATACAATGACGTCATAATTAAAATAAGTAGTAACTAAAATCATTGTATGAACAAATTATATGAAAAATGTCGAGATAACTCTACATTTTCACTCATAACTTTTGAACACGTCAACAGATTATGATAATTTTCAATACCAGATAGTACATGATATCAACAAACAACTTGACCTAAAATTAGAGTCCCGTCCTCTATACTGGCGAAGTATTACGCATTTCAAAAGACAGACGGAAATATGACATAACACAACTTCGATTAATTGGATCGAGGGTATAAGAAATATAATTTAAATTTAAAGAAATATCAATTAACCAAAATTACTCACGTCTATTTTTAAGAGCTTATAACATTTGATAGGAAGGCGATATAACGAAGCATTAAGAGAATACTTATTATTTATTAATAATCATATAATTACACATTATATCCCATTACGCTCGCTATGGCTTTCGGCTCGTTGTAGCGAAAATAGACCAGAGCCTCTGGTAGGAATCGAACCCTCGCACTAATAAGATAGCACAAAAAAAAATTAAACCAGTTTGAAACCTATTTTAAAATATTACAATATTACATTCATTTGAAAAAACAAACTATTTTTAACTTTTTTTAAACCGCTTTTTTCAAAAAATATTTAAGATTATATGAAAGAGCGGTGCTATAAAAGTAATATCCTGTTTTCAATGAAGATATTAAAAAAATATTAAGAACAAAAAACCAAATTCCGTTAAACATGAAGGTTTTTAGTAAAATTCACCGATCGAACGATTTTAAAAATGTAATAATGCGGAAAATTCACTCGTTTTTGTTGCTATAGCTAAACTTAGGCATTTAATGCGAACTGGCAAAGCAACATAAAATGTTTGTGTGTTTTTTTTACTTTTGGCAATTTTTTTTAATTTTAGAATTCTTTGTTAATTTTTCAGTTTTTTTTCAGTTTTAGCGATTTTCATTTCATTTCATTTAATTTTTCTTTTTTTTTTCAACTTTGGTAATTTTTTTTTTCATTTTAACGATTTTTTCAATTCTAGCGGTTTTTTTTAAATTTTGACGATTATTTTCAGCTTCGTCGATTTCAGCAATTCCCAAATGATCAATCGATTGAACAAAAAATCGACTGAATTCCGTATGAGTGAATTCCCAAAGATTGAGTTCCCATTGATTGAATGCAATGATTGATAACATCGAATGAGCTTAACTAATAAAATTCGCTAAAATGAATTCTCTGCGATTAATAAAGAAAAATTGATTCAATTTAAAATAAATCATATTTGATTTTTAAGGAATTCAAACAATATAGAAAACAATATTCGAAGCTCGATATGTGTAGCAATAACTTATATAAAAATATTGATAGTTAAAATTTTATTATATAACACATTAATAAACTAATTCTAAAAATAAATTTTTAGTTTTATTTAATATATTTTTTTTGTCTTTTTTTCTACCATACCGCAATATAAAAAATATACGCATTTTTTGATGGTTTTTTACGCATATGAAAACTTATTTTCACGCATTTTATCCGTAAATTTACATGTAAAATATGTTTTTTTCGCGAAAATTCGGTAAAAATTATTCATTTATTTCTAAATTTAATTAAATTTTTACGCACTGGCATAGTACATGCATACACTTTTTGTAATTTTTCCGTTTTCCTTACAATTTTATTGGAAAACTACGTAAGTCAATGCGGACAATCACCTCTTTCATCACCGTGTTTTACAAAATTCAAATTTACAAAAAAAAAAAAAAATAGGTGAAGTGAGGCGCTGTGATTTAACGAATAACCCTCTTAAAGGGAAAATAAAAACAAATTTTTATTTAGTTTTTTTAGTGTTTACGATTTGATTTTCAAAAAAAAAAAAACATGAAACTTTTATTATTTTTTAAGAAACATATTTCTAAGTTCCATACAGCCTTGCCAGTTTTCTGCCCAACCAGGAGCTGTAGTTTTACAATTGTTATACCATCTGGTAATATTAGTATATTTACTAAAATCGAAATTAATAGCATCGAAAGTACTAATGGAGGCCAATAAAGCAAAATCGGCTACTGTTAATGAGTCGCCAGCAGCATATTGACTTTTTTCCAAAAATATATTTAAAAGCTCCAAAGCGCTGTCAGCTTTTTTATACTTTTCCGGATCAGCAGGAAGATTTTGTTTATATTGTGGAAAAAAGTAATTGGTAAAACATCTATACAACTCCATATCAAAATATAAACGTTGATTCACTAAAGCTTGCTTATGGGGACATTTGGGATATAGAGAATCATCTTTGCCATACTTTTCAGCCAGATAAATCAGAATTGCACGAGATTCATATACAGAGAATCCATTATCGACCAAAGTGGGTATGGTATGTTGGGGATTAATTTTTAAAAATTCGGGTTTTAAATGATCACCAGTCTTTACACTCATTAATATTTTATTTAGTTCAATTCCCAAAGCTTTAGCAGCCATTAAAACTGAACGACAGGGTGGGGATCGGGGCGAATAATAAAAATCCATGGCAACTAGAGAAGAAAGCATATTTCGGTTTATTAATTGATATCTTACTCATAAATCTAAATGATATATAAAATAAGTGCTTTAAGCAGAATGAAGGCATTTAATTTCAATTCATCATGATTCAGCGAAAAAAAAAATTCAACAACCATTTGTGCCATGATTTGGCAATTTTTAAAATTTAAATTAATTCACTTTTTTTACTCACTCTTAAATTTTGCGTTGTGAACCTTACAAAGCCAAATGTACGACTGTTTATCTAATACAGAATTTTTTAATGTTTTAACTTTTTGTTAGCAGTCGTTTGGTTTATTCGGCGTTGAAAAATTGATAATAATAAAATGAAAAATTATGAACGCAATCTAATCTCACGTTTGCACAGTGGGATATATCACAAACATTTTGAAAATAAATCCGCCGTTTTTTACTTAATTTTTATATATTTTTTCGATTTCTTATACAATAAGTTTTCAGTTTGCACTTGAACATGTGCATGTGCGAAACTGCCTTTTAATTTTGCACATGTGCGATTTTTATTTTCAGTTTTGCACTCGCACTTGTGTATGTGCGAAATCTCTTGTGCGACTGCAAAATTAAAAGACAGATTCGCACATGTGCAAACTGCAAAGACAAATTCACACGTGCAAGTGCAAAATGTGTGCACAAGAAATTGAAAAAAACGCTTTAATTGAAAAAAACCCGATAAAATTAAAAAAATCACCAAAACACTAAAAAATTGTCAAAATTTAAAAAAATCGGCTAAATTGAAAAAAATTAAAAAACATCGCCCAAATTTGAAAAAATCGCCAAAAAATTAAAATCGCAAAAATTTAACATAATCGGCACAAATAAAACAAATCGCCAAAATTTAAAAAAATCGCCTTAAATTCAAAAAAATTTACAAAATTAAGAAAACGCCACAAATTGAAAAACATCGCCAATATTGAAAACATCTCCAGAATTTTAAAAAATCACCAAAATTTAACAAAATCACCACAATTCAAAAGAATCCTCAAATTAAAAAAATCGCCGAAATTGAAAAAAGTCAACAATATTCAAAAAAATCCCCGAAAATTAATAAAATTGCCGAAATAAAAAAAACCGCAAAATTAAATTAAAAAAAAAACGATATACGAATCTAGCCAATGAAGTCAATATTTGAACAATGGTGCAACAAATTCCCCGTAGCTTTTTTAGTTTTCGAGTTATAGACGTTTTAAATGTTATTTATGCGATTTTTGAGGAAAACAAATTATTGAAAACCAAAATGTACAAGGACAACTTTTGTTCCTTCCATTTGTGAAATTTTTTCTTTTAAATAAAATTTAAAACGTCCGTTAATCGAAAACTAGAAGAGCTAGAGGATAAATATTTAAACGATTGTGCAAAACTCAATTCCAATATATAAATTTTGACTTTATTTGCTTGATTTTTAGATCGCGTTTTCGAGATCTAAAGTCCATGTTTTTTGGTACATACTAAATATAAATATAAATTTTCTTTAATACAGATTAATTTTTACACAAAGTGTTTATTACTAACCGCTAAATATTAAAATTTTCTTAAAATGACGTTATAATTACGAAACACTATTGAATCAAAATTTGGAAAAGACAACAACATACAACAACTCTATATGCTGCATCAACCGAAAAATAACATATATGTGATTAAATCTTCTGAAGACACGCAAACGATCTATTTGGGAGTTTAAGAAATAATTAGAAAACAAAATTGACGTTATAGCTATGAAATGCACTATAGAGGCAATTCCATATGAAAGCGATCACCTTTTGGACGACCCCTCTGCGATTTTAAAATAAATAGTCTCAATCGATTGCCCAGCAAAAAATAATGTACCTACATATTTTTTTTTTTTATAGTGACTGGTTTAGTGGTGGTGTGCACCACTGTCATGTGACAAAATTGAAGAATTCTTCATAAGTGACCTCATTGAAAGTTGTTTTAAAAAAAAGCGATCGCAACGAGTGATAGCTCGTTGGAAAGGTATTGAATCAGGCTTTAATTGAAAAATAAAATTTTCCTAATTTTTCTTGTTAAATAATTAAAAATAATTCAATTATAAAAAATATAAAAACAATGAGAACAAGGTGGTCTCTTAAATGCTCTTCTCCTGTCCAAACAAGGAGTCGGGCCCATTTTTTTATTGCTGAATCTTAAAGCAAAAATTATGAGGAATCCAAAAAAAATAAAATTAGCCGGAAAATTCAGGAGCTTCTGTGGAAAATCGGAAAATTTAATTTTCATGGGAAAATTTAATTTTCATGGGAAAAAAGGTAAATTTCTGAGAAAATTAGGAAAATTTTATTTGTCAATTAAAGCCTGATTCAATACCTTTCCAACGAGCTATCACTCGTTGCGATCGCTTTAGTAGTTTTTTTTTTAAACAACTTTCAATGAGATCCCTTATGAAGAATTCTTCAATTTTGTCACATGACAGTGGTGCACACCACCACTAAACCAGTCACTATAAAAAAAAAAAAATATGTAGGTACATTATTTTTTGCTGGGCAATCGATTGAGACTATTTATTTTAAAATCGGAGAGGGGTCGTCCAAAAATTTGCCAATTTTGATTGTTTTCATATGGAATTGCTCTATATATCAAATTTCCATTTTAGGGAACATTAAGAAAATTTAATTTGTCACATTTTTGTTTTCTATTTTGTTTCTGAAATCAATCAATTTTAAATCAATTTTGATATAATTTTGAAATTAATTTTAATTTAACTCCCAGCAAAAAATAGTGCTTACCCAGAAGCGCTTCCCGAAGACATTCTTTAACTACGAAGCGCTTCCAAAGCAAATCCAGAAGGCATGATTTTTGTTAGCGATGTCGCCACTTGGTATGTCTCTTTTAAACAGGTGAAAAGCGTTTCTTTCTTGTGCTCTTAGAAGCAATAAATTCATGCCTTCTTAGCCAATAAGAAGCTCTTTTTTTTGGAGGTTGACAACATTAACTCTTCGTTGTATGCATTATTTATTGCTTCATTATAAGCACTGCTTCATAGAAGGCATTTTGGAAAGCAGAATGCCTTCCCTAATTGCTTCACTATGTTGGAAGCATACAAATGTAGTTACTGCTTACCAAATCCAGGTTATTTTTTGCTAGGATACATCTGCTAGGTTTGGTTTAATAATGCCCAGCGGATTTATGACGTGTGTTTAATGAGTTAAATTTAATAATTCATCGATTTGAAATCGTTTGATTTTCAGCTAATATCAGAAAGATTTTCGTTAATATTGATCTAACTAACTTTTTATGTATAATTTAACTAAGTCTTTACCATTTTTATGCAAAAACATGGATAGACTTTCCCATGGTTGCTAATATTTACACTAAAGGGTGATTCAAAGCAAAAAATTACATTGTTCTATAAATCCGCAAAGTTTGTTTAAAAAATGTCCAGCGAATCAACAACATGTCTGTAATGGGTTAATACCATGCAGATTATTCTCTCAGTGTATAATAGTTTGTCTTATTCATCGTTTTGCTGTCCATCGTTTCGCTCAATTCAAAAAACCTTGAGAAATATGAGTCATCTAAAGTCAATTTCAACATGTGTCGAACATTTTTGAAATTACTCGTATCGTTTTATAAATTTGTTTAACTCAATAGCATTTGGAATCTTCTAAATTTTTGCATGACTGACCTGAATTTAATTTGTAATATTTAGCATGTCCAAAAAGTTCTAAATAATATACAATTTACCAGTTCTAAATAAATATAAATTTGCAAGTTTAACTGATTTAAAAATCGAATAAAAGAAAAAAAAACCGTTTGTTATTTTTTTAATTTTAAAGTTTTTAATTATCTTTCTAACAAATTAGAAAATATTATAAATTGTGCGTTCAAACACTAATAAATTACATATAAATTAATATTAAAAAAACAATAACTTATTATTTAATCAAAAAATTTCTTGAACTCCAAGCAACCTTCCCAGTTTTCATCGAAACCGGGAACAACAGTCTTAGCATTAGCGTACCACTTGGCAACATTTTTATATTTGCTGAAATCGAAACCAGCTACTTCAAATGTACTGACGGTGGCCACTAAAGCCAAATCGGCAACACTCAGGAAATCACCAGCAGCATATTGATGACCATCCAAGAAGATATTGAAGAACTCGAAGGCAGTTTCGATTTTCTTTAACTTTTCGGGATCAGCAGGGGCCTTAGCGAAGATTTGTGGATAGTAGTATTCAGAAAAGCTGTTGTATAAGGTACCCATATCAAAGTATAAACGTTGATTGATGACGGCACGCTTCTTGGGGCACTTGGGGAATAATGAGTCGGTCTTACCGTACTTCTCAACCAAGTAAACCTGAATGGCACGAGATTCCCATAGAGCAAAATCACCATCAACCAAAGTGGGAATGGTATGTTGGGGATTGATTTTAATGAATTCGGGTTTTAAATGTTCACCGGCTTGCAAATTCAACAATTTCTTATTGAGTTCAATGCCAAGAGCTTTGGCTGTCATAATGACTGAACGGCATGGTGCGGAACCGGGTAAATAATAGAAATCCATGGTAGCTAAAAATTGAAAAAGAACAAAAAAAAAAACAAGTACAATTACAACGATTGTCTATTTTTTAACATCAGCGGGGATATTGCTTAATATATTATTTACAATTAAATATAAATTGTTTGGCTGTAGCAATGAACAAAGCAATTAAATAATTATTGTTAACAAATAAAAAAAAAAATTATAGAAAATTCTCTCTCATATAAATTTATGAGGCACATTTTAGAAAATCAAGCGTTTTTTGTTATAGATAACTTCATAAAAAATAATATTTACTTAATCTGTTGTTAGCTTTTGAAAAGTTTATCTGTACACCTGAGAGAATTGTCTGCAATGAATTTTTGCATGATATATAAGAAATGTCACTGGAATTCGTCCATTGAAACTTTTCATTAATTTAATACAATTTTTCGTAAAATTTTATGAAAAATTTCATTTTATTTATTGAAAATTTCTCACGACGAAAAAGTTTCGTTAAAAATAGTTTGATAATAATTATGAAGCTTTTTCATCAAGTTTAAGATATTTTACATTCACTTTGTGAATAAACAAAGTGTTCATAGGTATTAGTTAAGTCTGTCTCTTCTGATTAAAACAATACATTGTGAATGCTGTGTTGCACAAAACTCCACTTTGCCACACTCATCGCTGTGTAGACCGTGGCTCAATTTTCTACGAGGTGATGCTACGAGTCAAAGCTTGTTGTATGACTGTGGGTTTGAAACTCACGAAAACACAAAGTAAAACAGTTTTTTATATAGAGCAATTTAAAATAATTTGTTCAATTGACACATAGATTAACCACTGAGGAGTCCTTGAAGGGGACAAAACTGCGGCAGTCTGACATATCCATTGTGTCCGTTAAATTTGTCAATAAAAATGTTTTTTTCTTCTTCTTTCTGTAAAATCTAACTAAAAACAACTCCATCGTTTTAGTGAAAATTTTATTTAAAACTCATCCAAGAAAATTCTCTCTGTGCAGATTTTTTTATTTTGTATTATTCACTTTTTGATTAATTACATGTTTTTTTCTCAGCCACGTAAAAAAAAATTACATTAAAAATAGTTTCTCAGCAATTATAAAGCTTTATCACAAAGTTTAAGAAATTTTTCATTCAATTTGTGAAGAAAACTTCATTATTTTATTTAAAAATTTCATTAAAACTCGTCCAAGAAAATTTTCCATGTATAGATTAAATTTTGTTTTTTTTATTATTCACTTTTTGATTTATTACATGTTTTTTTCTAAGCCACTTGAAAAAAAACTGTACTTTTTTTGCTGCCGGTTTTATGAAATTAGTTTTTAGTTTTTTTTAATGTTTTCACTCTTTTTAACTTACTTTAAGTGCTTTAGGTTGCCTTGGTTGTGAACGTTACAAAATTCTACGAACGACTGCTTGTAGCTTGCAGAGCTCTGGCTATTTAAACTTTTTGTCTGGGAGTCATTTGTTGTGGCCCCTCTTTAGAAATCTCCCAACTGTTATTTCGGAAAAAACGAGCAACATTTTAAATGCAAACACGACAAATGTGAGAGGGACACGTACAACCGGCAAAATGTATTTACTGATGTTATTAATGTAGTTTTTTTTTTTTAAACAATACATAAAATATTTGAGTTTGTGGAAAGAAAAACAGAAAACTTGTTTTTTATACCCTACTTTGTGTACACTCAGTTTGGGTGTATATTAAGTTTGTTAATGCGTTTGTAATAAGTATGTCCAAAGATGTACAATTTTTTTTGTTGCGTGCCACAAAAAGACAATTTTTTTAAGTTTATTTATCTTTTAAAAGCACTTTTTGCATGAAAACGGTCTAGTTTTATTACAGACTGATTTTCACTTTTGTCCAATTTTCTGTCACTTTTTCACTTTTGCGATACTGAGATCTTTTTTTCCTTGAAACATTTGAACATCATTCAATCAAAAATGCCAAGAAATTTGTACAGAATCGAAGTGGAATTTTAAAAATGCACTTAAAATGGTACTACACCATTTTCCGTTGTTTTTCAGAAATTAACAATTGTTTTTAAGTTTTATCAATAATCTCTCATATTTATCAATAAACTGAACACCAATCCATTATTTATGAAATAAAATTATTTTAATGAAAATGAAAATTATTCAAGTTCGAGGCCATACTCTGTATTTTTTTTATCTATAGAGTTTTATTGTTTTCAAATTTATTAATTGACCACTTTCAGGAATGTGTTGATAGATCTATTTCAGGAGTGTGAAAATAAAAAGGAGAAGAAAACGTGTATTGTATATCTACCAAAGGTAGACAGACCTCGCACATAACAAACAAGTTTTCTATTTATTTTTGATCAATGGTGTTAGTCTTTAACTTCGAGCTAATATATTAGTTCTCCTTTAGTGAGAAACCTAGTTTATATGAATGTTTGATGTTTTCTCTCTTCTTTCAAAACGTAAAACGTGTTCTTATGATTTGAACCTAGAAAATTCCTGAAATAGATCCATTAACACTTTCCTGAAAGTGGTCAATTAATAAAATTGAAAACAAAAACTCTATAGATTATTTTTTAAGACAATATCCTAATAAAGAAATAATGAGTATGGCCTGGAATAATTTTCGTTTTCGTTGCACAATTAATGGTTAAAATAACATAATTTTTATTTCTAATAAAAATTATATCAAACTTGTTTAAAATTATTTTAGTTCAAAAATAATGGATTGGTGTTCAGATTTAAGAATTGTATTTCAGAAAATATTGATTGAATTTAATACGCTATGGGGAATGGGGCCGGTCCTGCGTGTGCCACAGGATTGGTCCCGTCGTGCCAGAGACCGGTCCTCTGCTAAGCCCTACCCTATGTACACAACTGGCAACTTTAACATGGGCTTGTCATAGGAGGGGGTCATTTGTCCTGCTTTAAACCACATAGAGGCATGCCACAGGATTAACCAAAGATGTACATAAAGATAGGGATAAAATTAAACGAAAACTATACAGCTTCCAATGGGAAAAATTTTGGCCAACTGGCTTTTTTTTTGTTAATAAGCATGTGGTATGTCCTCCCTCTACCTGTAACAGGATTCGTAACTTTAAGACAATTGACACTGCTTAACCCACTTCAGTATTGAATTATACCAGTCCTGTGATAAGTCCTTCTTTAACCAGTCACTTTTAGGTTAATTGACTCCTCATTCCCCATAGGGTAATTAGTTGTATTTCAGAAATTATCAATTGATATTCATAATTCTTAATTGAATTTCAAACATTACACTGTTGAACACTAAAAATGTTTTGGAGATGCGACTTATCAATTGTGATAGATTTTAGGACGTATATCACGAATGTTAACACCAAACTTTAATATTAGCTCCACTTTTGAAAATATTCGAGAATTTAACTTAACCAAAAATCTAGTTATGTCTTTAAAATTTCTAATTAATTCATATACCTGGGCAAACTACCAATAACTTTTAATGTGGTTTTAAAGAATGGATTCTGAGCATTAAAAACCATATAAATTATTTGCGACTGGGAGAAGGATGCAGGATATCCTTGCAATTAAAGTGAAAAAGTCAATTATTTTTTTTGTTTGTAAATATTATAAAAACCCTTAATCGAATTTGCAAAATTTTACCATTTTAACAAATTAACACATTAATTTATAATCAACTGAATTAATTTCATATCAAAATTTTCCAAAAACTCAGTTTGAATTTCAAAATTTTTAATTTTTTTTTTTTTAATTAATTTTGTATGTATTTACAATTTGGAAAATAAAAAAATTACATTTTTCAACATGCATCATTTAAAATATTTAATTTTTAATAAAACGCACTTCAATTAACCGTAACTTGGCTCGTATAGATTAAAAGACAAGTGTTAAACAAATATGAGTGTTTTTATCAGAATTTTATTAATTAAGATTTGTCACAGACTCTATGTTTCTAAGCCATATAAATAAATCATATATTTGTAGTTTTAGCAATTTTTTTTTCTTAAACTAAAAAAGAAATTACGTGAGTTTTTTTTTCATAAATAAAGTAACCCGTGATGTTCACGTATTAAATTCGTGGATCTTCTTTTCGTTTTACAAATTTTATTAACGAAATCGTCAAAAATGAGAAATTTCAACTTTAAATACATAGATGCATAGAGAATATTATCGCACCTTTAAAAATGTGTAATATCAAAGAGTATATACAAATAGAGAGAATACACTTCCCACGCCTCTCAACAACAAAATATCGAATTTGGTCAGGAAAATAAAAACATTTTTTTACACTAAAAAATATATACAAAGTGTTGTTAAAAAATTTTTGCTTAAAAACTAACTTTTATTTTGCTTATGTGTTGTTATTTTCTATTAAAATTTTATAATATATTTTAATTCTATCTTGCTGATTTTATCATTAATATTTGAAATAATTAAAAATTTTATTAAATTATTATTTAAAAACATGATAAAAATTATTTTAAACTTTTAAATTTCTGCAACATGTTTTCATTTGTTCGGTGCGAGTTTACGATCAAAGAAAAAGAGAGCAGATTGAGCTACACTGGGTAGTGTGGAAACTCACTGATATAATCCATTTATATAAAATACGATCAACAATTTTTCGGATCAAATTGTATTTCAATATCATTTCTATGTTGCGTTATGTTAATTTTTTTTTTAATTGAGCGTATAAAAAAATCCAACTTGGTAAATTCTTTAAAACTTGCTTGTTATTCACTTTTTATATTAACGGAAAATTTCACTTTATATTACGCTTTTTTGCAGCGACACTGTTAAACCAAGAAAACATGTAAAACCTTTTTTTATATAGTGTTAGCGGACATTAAACTCGATGACAGTTTTGAAAAATTTATGCAACAACATGAAAGCAAAAAAAAAGGCCCAATTTAGGCAACAGGCCTCATTAGGGAACATTTATGAATTAGTTATTTTTTTTTTAGACTCTCAAATTTTGGTAGTGTGCAAACAATTCGGTGTAAGTAAATAAAGTACCATTATTTTTTTATTTTCATGGTACAAACAAAAAGAGAGAGCAAAATTGACGCCAATTTTTTTGTATTCTGGGTGTTTTTTTAATTTTTTCTACAATGTTTTTAATTATATTCTAAGCTCAACTTGAAAATTATTTATTATGTATTTTTATACTAAAATTAATATATAAAAAAACTTTTCATGCTAAAATACTGAATAATTTCTTTTGAACATCTTAATGGGCGCTTCGCGTTTCTGATTCTTGGGATTGTACTAAGCAAAAAAGTCCACTCGACCAAACGTCTACGGTGAAAATCGAGCTTCCACATTTTGACTTTTTAGCCGTATTTTGTGAAAGTAGCAATATGTGGGATGGACATATCTCAGGAAGTATGAGGAGCTTATCCAAGATTATGGAGAGAGTCAAAATGTGGAAGCTCGATTTTCACCGTAGACGTATGGTCTAGTGGACTTTTTTCCTCAGTACAAACCCAAGAATCAGAAACGTGATGCGCCCATTAAGATTTGTTTCCTTCCATACTAATCGCCCCACCCTAATGTAGATACATTAATAGTTTAATTATTAAATTCCACAAGATTCTATAAATGTTTAACTCTATAAATGTTTTGTTATCTGTTAAGTTTTATTTTTTTTTTAATCTTTATATGGTAAACAAATTTATGTATATTTTTTGTATATATTTTCTGTGTTTAGCAACCGGCGCACAGTGCTTTGAACCATGGACAAAAATCCAAAAAAAAAAAAAAACATTTGTGTTTTTAACGAAATTTATGGTTTTGGTAATGTATTTAAAATAACTTAATCTCACAAAAGTATCCATACTGACGTCACAAGGTGTCACTAAATTCTATAAATGTTTAATGTTTTCTTGTAATAAGAAAAAGTTAAATTTTTAAGTTTTACTAAAATATTTGCAAAAAAAATTAATTTTTAAAGTTACTCTGCGCGAAATGGACCATTCACTGGTATGGTCATGTGACTAGAACTTTGTGTGTATGAACCTGTCCTAGTTTCGGTTCTGTTATATGAAAGTGACCGGTACTTTTAACATGGGCTTGTCATAGGAGGTGACAATTTGCTACCAGTGGAGCACGTGTGACGTATCGAATAAATTGACCAAGGTAACCTATCACCATACAGACTGAAATGAATATACTACGGGACAAGTTAGAAGTAGGTAGGGTCAAAGTATGACCATTTTAGGATTTATGTGATATGCAACAGAACCAGTAGGAAAACAATGATCACGTGAATGGTGTAGGTGTTTGTATATTCGAACTGGAGAAAATTTTTTGAAGGAAAACTAGTCACATATTAAGCGCAATGTGTTTTGAAATAGGGGTATTTGACTGAAGTAGTTTTGAGACACACTGGTCTAAGGGGTGCATGTCGCCGGGCATGCGAAAAGTGACTAGAAAGTAACCTGTCACTTTTTATTAAGCGTATGTCATATTATGCACGAGTTGCTAAACATCCCGTCCGGAACCAATCACTGCACTTCTCCAAAACAGTGTGTCTTACCCCCTGTTCAAAAAAACCCTTAAAAGGCGCAACAAAAATCAATTTTATAATTATCTTATTTTGTCTATACCCAACAAAAACTAAGTTTAAGATTGAGACGTTTGGACATACATGGCAACCCTGGTCACAGTACCGTGTTCAGTTCTTTTAAACCAGTGGAGTGTCACGTCTTCATTTCCACTGTCACATAGTCGGTACAGATAAAATTCCTTCAGTGTTATGTCTGCTGTGTAGCAGTCAAGGGACTGAATCCTTTGGCACTAATTGCCATGTTTTCATCCACTGCTAACGGTTTTGAACCACTTCAATGATCAGTAATAACTTCAACTGCAACGGCTCTAGTTGCTTCAGTACACTTTGATGTTATGTTACTTTTTCTGCAGTTACATGATATATCTGGTAGCAACAAGTGAATGTTTTGTCACCATAACTATATTCACGTGATTGGTCATTTCACAAAAATTAACACTTTTTGGTGCACCACATTTTTGGTTTCGCCAGTTTCGTGACGTGCCCCCAAATTATATATCACAGATTTGTCACTTTGTATTAATCGACCCTTCGTTGTATGTACCAGAGTTTTGTTTATATTTAAAAATATTTACAATTACAAAAAAAAATATTCATTTTGAAAAGAACTTTGTAGTACATATATCAAGAGTAGTTTTTAAATACTACCATTTTTTGTTAGATGTTTTTAAGCAAAAGTTTAATGGAATATCAAAAAAAAAAAAAAATATGTTAATTGGTTATAAAATTTTTATTTTGTTTTAAATTTTTTTGTATTGTTTTTGTACAACAAAGCCGATTTTTTTTTTTTCTTAAACTTTAAAAACATTTTTTCTTGAAAGTGCGAAAAGTCATATTTTTGTAATCTCTACACACAGAAAACAGTTTTGTAGTTGCAATCGAATTTTTGTGGTTTCACGTTCCATCACTATTATTAAATTTTAATACTATTGTAGCAACCGACATTTATTAACAAATTTCGAATTTTTATTGTAACAATTGAATATTTTATGTTTATGGACTAGAATATTCTTTAAATAGATTCACATGCATTCAACGAAATTTATTTTATTAATAAACAAATTATATATCTCGAACTGGGCTCGAATCGGCGATCTTCCGTTTGTCAGGCAAGTACACTTAGAATACTATGTAGGTAAAGACCACCGCAAATGTAGTTGAAAACAAATAAAATTTCTCTTAAAGAAAGGATGACTTACATTTGAAATTAAAATCAACTAACATTGTCATTTGTATTTTAATGTTCAAAAAATTACCAAAAATTGTAGTAAAAATGAACCACATGCAGGCACGTAGCAAGGGGGGGGGGGGGGCAAGGGGCTGGAACCCCATTGTTTTAATTTGTTTCTATGTTGTTATTATATGTTATAAAAACTAGAAAATATTGTTTATACCAAATTAGTTTTCATTAAACAGTAAAAAGCTATTTAAAATACGTTGTGCAGTATTACTAGTTCAACTTTAATTTTAAAAACTTAAAATATGCATTTTAAGGAAATGCACTTTATGCGGGAAGTTTTTGTTTCAAAATGCCCGAAAAATCGATATCTCTTATTAATACATTATTGCCCTTCATGTGCTGATACGTAAAAATTTAACAAAAAAAGTTATAACCCTATGGTAAAACTTTTTTTTATAATTTTTACAAGTTTCCCTGGGTTACAAAAAAAAAAATACATAATCAAAATAAAAAGTCGAAAAATACAGTAGTCGCTCGGTTATATGAATATCCAGTTATGTAAACTTCCAGAATAGCGACAACAAATTTAAACACAGGAGGCTCCAAAGAGTGAACACAGCCTATCTCTGATTTTTTGCAACTGTTGATTTTTTTAAATGCTTGTCTTATTAGAAGTATGTTTTTCCCCGAAATAAGTGAAGCAACCGTTGATTTTTTTAAATGCTTTGAGTGTTGACTTGTCGAGTTTTGAGTGATTGTCTTTTGAGGACAAGGCACTACAGAAATCCCTTGAGGACAAGGCACTACAGAAATCCCTCCATTTAGTGAACAGGCTCTGTTTGAATTAGTTCATATAACTGAGCGACTACTGTATGTTTTTTAAATTTCAACCTTGAATATTTTCTAGTTTCAAATTTAATTATTTGTCTAAAAATAGATGTGTATGTACAATAGAATCTCAATATTTTATTAGAGTTGCCAAAACTATATTTATGTTATAATAAAATTATTTCATTACCCAAAAAATCTTATCCGCGAACTGGCGACCTTCTGCTTGTCCGGCTATTACTTTACCTCCAGCCTAAACTTAATTTGAATTTCTATTTTCAAATTTCTAAATTGAATATTTTTTTTTTTTTCAAGTTTAAATATTAATGCCTAAAAATAGATTGTATGTACAACAGAAATGGGGTTGCTAATCTTCATATTTTATTAGAGTTGCCAAAACTATTAAAAAACTATATATTATTTTGGTATATTATAATTGGTAACGAAAACTTATATTTTAGATAGAGTGATTGCTTTTTTGCAGGCGAAACTAATATTCGATTTTAACTGCAAATATTTTATTTAAGGGATAAAATCCCGAAAAGTGGTTGTTGTTGGTATTGAAGCTAATGTAGAAGATAATATTTTTTCAATATTGATAAGAAAAACCAATAGTTTGAATGATGTGACTGTGTTTTGCTTCATTTGTTATATATTTTATGTTTACAATGAACTTGTGCGCTCCGGCCGGGCCCGGTAGGCTAGTTGGTAGCGTACTGGCTTATCAGTGCGGTGGTCGTGGGTTCGATTCCCACCAGAGCCACTGGTCTGTTTTCGCTACAAGGCGCCTTAGGCCATAGTAGCTAGTGCTCGGTTAGGGTAATAGTATATTCTGATGATGAATTTTTAGTACTTACAATTAACATTATTGAATAATAATTAAATTTTGTTGGTTACAATGGAATTCCAGCAAATTTATTTTCTGTGTGTACTTTTGTGACTAACTAAAATGTCTGTAACTTTCTTACTTTTATCAGAATGCTTTTTATCAGAATCATCTATGTTTAAAAAAAAAAAAACTTTTTTTCGAAAGGTGTTATCTTTTTTATTACTAAATCTTGCAATATACCTTATTTTTGGATAAAATTATTAAATTGACCAAACCTTGATAAAATATTAAAAAAAGTTTGTTAACTGATTTTTTTTTTAAGGAATACTCTTTTTAAAAAAAGTTTTGTACCAATTTTTCACTAGAAATATTTGAATATGTTTCTTAGAAGGCTCTTTTTCAATGTATCATTTATGTCATAATTGTCAAATTGTAATCTCTACTTTTGCGATTAACGAACATATATGTAACGTTGTTAGTTTTTATTAGAATGATCTGATTTGTTCATCAAAGTGTCAAGAATTATCTATGTTTTCAGAAAAAAGAAACATGCACAGAAAAGTATTAATTTTTTATAAAATTTTAAAAATTACAAAAGTTTGATAAAACATTAAAAAACATCTTAACCGACTTTTATATTTTTATATAATACAAACAAAAGTGAAGTGCTGATTTTCTACTAGAAATTTTTAAATATTTTTTCGGAAAGCTCTTTTTCAATGTCTCATTTTTGTAATTTAAATTTTGTAGATATCAAGATTGGCTGCAAGTTGTGTTTTTTAATAAAATGGCAAAATTTTAAAATTATGATAACGCAATAAATAACCCACTATAAATAAAATGCAGATCAATTGAATATTAAAAACAGTTTTTTAGCAGCTACACGGAGACGACAAATTCATTGTGACAACTGAATTTTTTGTCAACCGAATGGTTTGTTGCGCCAACCGCATTATTTGGTTACCACAATCAGATTTATTCCAGGATAAGCTTAAGTATGTATACTGCTTCAGCCGCAATTCTGTTGTATTGACTGATTTTCGGATGTCACAAACAAAAATTCCTTAACCACAATGAATCTCTTTTCTGTTTGTAAAAAACATACAATTTTAAATCTTTATATTTTTAAAATAATTTTTTTCTCTAAAAAAAAATACGACATAGTTAGTTTCGTTAGCTCAAAATAAGCAAACACTTGTAATTTTTAATAATTAAAAATTGTATTATGAAATTAATTTAAATGAAATCCGAATACTTTTCTGTGGGTTGAAACGTTATATAAAAGTGAATGTTCTTTTTTCAAACAGATTTGATGAAAATTTTAAACAGTTAAACTCATCTCACACACCTCCTCGTTTTTAAAATTGTGAGTCAATCCAATAACTTTTTTAAATAATTACAGCCTTTTAAAAAAAAGGGATATATAACAGATTTACGAGTCCTTGCTACGATTGAAATGAAACTGGCACAAATATTACTGATACTTTCAAGAATAATAAAGAATGTTCGAATCTTCGGAAGGAAAATTGAAGCTTTAATTAAAAGCTCACAAAATTCAGGATATATGAGAGTATAGAAATCCTTATAATTATTTTATGAAAAAAAAAACTTATTGTTTAATGTTGATAAAATAAAAAAAAATGTGGAAATGGGATGTTTTTCAAAATATTTATAGCCTTTAAAAAAAAAGGATATGTGACAGCAAGTGCTTGCTGATATTGAAATGAAACAAAAACCAATTTTGAAACATTATAATGATAATTATAATTTTATAAATATAATTCAGGAAATGAAATATGGAAAAAATATTTTTTTACATTCTGGATAAAGTTCAAAAATTGTTACACAAATCGGTTGTTTTTCAAAGTATTTATAGCGTTTTAATGAAAAAGGATATATACATATATACTAGTCCTTGCTGCGATCAAAATATAAATTGGCACAAACAATACCGACTTTATTCGTAGAATAATTACCAATTTTTACTACATATTAATGAGAATTGTACACACAGATAAAAATTTAGCTATTTGCCAACTGAAATGTGGTTACTACGACTCAAATTCGGTTATTACGAATTTCAGTCGGTTGGTACAACTTATCATTAGTTTTCACAACAAAGTTCGGTTAATTCAATTGATTTTTAAACGCAGCACCCAAAATATTCAGTCATATAATATAAATATAGTCGTTCTAACTGAATTTATAAGTTGATACTATTAAAATACACTTTTCTATTCGGTTGACACTTTTGTTCTCTGTGTGTAGCTTTTATTAAAAATTTATAATTCAGAATGTATGGGATGTGTGCGTATTGTTGTGCCGATTTTCTCCAAAATTATGTTTCATTTCTAATTTTGACAAAAGAAACACGCATACCAATTTTCATGCAAATACGACAACTCCTACTATTTTTCTCCATTTCTTATATGGGGACAAAGCACTGTGCGGCGTCATTGTTTTTGAATTCATAATTTTTCATTTGGCATTTATCCAATTGACTTTGTTTGAGCAAAAGTACCGCTATGGCGGGTAAAAGTCGCATTTTAAGCTGATTAATAGAAATGAAAATGGAAAATTTTTAAAAGATAACTATTTGCTCATAACAATGGTTGGCAAACAGTACCTTTTAATTGTAACGGTCATTTCCTTCCACGCCCACATCAAGGCGGCTATGAAAATTATAAAACCAATAGTGGCATGGGTTTTTTGATATCGCAGGGCTTATTTCTAAATTCTACCAATTAAATTTAGTTTAATCAACAAAATAACGTTATAATTTAATCATCGTTTCGGCATTTTAGCGTTATTTTGACTTCAGTTCAAGATATTTCAAAAGCAAGGAGTTAAAACACCAAAATCAAACTGGTTATATGAGAAGAAACATGTTTTTAAAGGAATCGCTATAATGTTACTGTGGCAAACAACTACCGTTATTATTAAAAGTTATTGAATGCCAAAGATACAAAAAAGCATTTCAAAAATTAAAATGCAAACATTTTATGAACTTTTTAAAAATTTTGACTAATAAAATAATTTTGCTTCGCATATTTTTATAAAAAACTTGGCTCTCAAGCCAAGTTTTTATAAAAAACTTGGCTTGAGAGTGAATCACTTCGAATGACTTAATTGATAAAATGCAAAAAAGTTAAAGTTTTTCATTCACAGCGTCAACAGCGGGTATTTTTACCAAACACATTTCACTACGCTGCGTCAACTTAAACTCCGCCAAAACTTATAGCAAATAAAAGATTTTAACGAGCTATATACAAAAATCGAAAAGGCACCAACAACTTTTCTCGACCTTAAATTTTATGGAGCAAACAAAATTCTCATAACCCCAAAAAGCATCTTTATATACAATTTTGAATTTTTCGAATTTAATAGTATGTATTTAATATGATTGCCTGCAAATAAGTAACCCAAAACCCAATTAAATATAATTAAACCGGCAAAAGATTCGTGTTTTTCAAAAAAATTGTGGTTTTCTTTTTATGTCCTAATAAATATATACAAAAAAAAAAAAAAAAATTTAGTGTATTTTGATATTTTTTGGTGGTGATCTATAAATTAATGTAGCTTTTAATTAATCTAAGCAAAAATTGTAATTTTAATGTTTTTAATTGCAACTTAAAACGACCATAATTTTAGAGCCGTTAAATATAAACGATTAGAGCTTATGGATTTGGCATGCTTAAACATGCAAAGAAAATGTTATGCATGTCAATAAAAAAAAATTTTTTGAAAATATGTTACCACAAACTGTCGTACATTTTTAAATTCCCCCTATTTTAGCTAAAATCTGATTTTTAATCCTATTTTTAACATATGAGGCATTCAAAAAAAAACGTATTCGATTTTTGTAGTTTTTGGAATGGAGATGTTATTGAAAGTGAGTGAGCACACCGATATTCAACATTCTTATGATATGTGTTCTCTTCAGTTTTTTTTTTCGAAAATCGGCATGTGGCATTAGAAATAGAAATTTCATATAGACGCAATCGAACAAATAAAACAAATATAACAAAAATAACAAATATTACATTATTCAAAAATTAAAAAAAAAAACAGGGTCACTGACGAAGGTTCAATACCAGTCTGATTCAGAAAAAATTGAAAATTTGCAATGTAGCTATGATTTTTAGAAAATACACTCGTTGTTCTCTACCACGCCTTTCACAATCGGTATAGTTCTCATTGTATCAGTGTGATTCTATCCACCTCAGTCTCTCTCAATCTGCGCTCTTTTTGTTTGTTCATAAACTCGCACCGAACAAATGAAAACATGTTGCAGAAATTTGAAAGTTTAAATTAATTTTGACCATGTATTTGAATAATAATTTAGTAAAAAGTTTATTTATTTCCAATGTTAACGATAAAATAAGCGAGATAAAATTGAAATAAATTCAATTTTAATAGAAAATAACAAAATAACAAAATATAAGCAAAGCAAAAGTGAGTGTTTTAGGCAACAATTTTGTATCAACATGTTGCAATAATTTTTTAGTATACAAAAAAATGTTTTCCTTACCTCGCCTGAGTTCATTTGGTAATCATAAAAAACGCTGTGTACGCTAGCAAAGAGTATATACAAAAAAAAAAGACTACACTTCCCACGCCTCTCAGCAACAAAATACAAAAAAAATTTTTTGTAAAGTTAACAGTTTTTTTTATGTTCTTATTTTATTAACATTTAACAAAAAAAACTGCTAATTTTAGCAGTTTTTTCTGCAATGACATATTTAACTAATTTTTAGTAGCTATTTCTGCTAATTTTACAGGTTTATTTCTATGAGTGTAAGTTTTAAACCAAAAAATTAGGCCAACACGTATTTTGTATCTTATGTAGTTTAAAAGTTATAAACAAATTTGTAACGATAGTCAATTTTTAACGTTTTTCACAATTTTCATAACGTCATATTTCGGAAACCAAAATTATCCAAATTTTCTCTCCGAGTATGACGGTCATATTGAATTTCATTGAAATCGGAGATGGTCGATCAAAATATGCAATTTTTTTTGATTGGGTTGACATTTTTTCACTCCATTGTATTTTAAAAATCATATTAATCTAAAAATACTCGTATATGTTTTTTTTAAAGAACAAAATATTCGTGTCTTTTCAGATGTAATCGAACTTTTAGTTACTTTTTGTACAACTTTGCAAGCCTGCGCATACTTATTACGTCATACTTATTACCCCAAAAAAATTTAGTTTTATGCAATTTTTTCGACAGTCCACTGAAGAAGAATGTACCAAAATTACACCGTTTTAATTCCATAATAATCGAAGATGACACTTAAAAATGTGAGGTCAACCTAGGATTTGGATACTTTATTAAATATTTAGGTTTACTTAAATGTTGAGTGAATTCCCTTGTGAGTTCTTTCAGCAAAAATCCGCCTCAGTAGTGTAATTCATTATCTTTCTTAACGATTTTATCGATAAAGGTCACAAAATGCTTAGTTTATAATTTTTGATAAGAAACACTGACAGAATTAATTTCAATATTATATATTTTGAAAATCAATAATTTAACCACAGAAACAGTTTCCTTGAACTTTAAAAAATTTTCTATTTATGAGTTAAACTATGGAAAAACATATTTAAAAAAAAAAAAACCCCTAAAAATGTTCTAAAATTTCTAAGAATTTTTTATAAGAAAACTTACTTTAAATTCAACAAATTATGCAAAATGTTTCAGAATCTTATAGGTTTTCTATATAAAATGTTTTTAAATCTTAAAATGTTTTTTACAACAAAAATGCATTAACATTTTAAAGTTTTCCACACATAGATAAAAAATATGATTGAACTTGATTGGGGCCATGGAATTATCATATTATGGTAGTCGTTATCATATATATAATTCCGACTAATCATATGATGATCACTGAGGACGATTTTTATCTAGATTCAAATTATGGCCATAAGGACCATATTATGAATATGTAAGAGCTGTAAACTGTCATCAAGTTTAATTACAGCTATTTCTATTTTAAAAAAGCTTCGACGTGATTGCACATGTTTTCCTGGTTTTCCAGAGACGTTGTAAAAAACCGCAACGCAAAGTATAATGTTTCATCAATATCAAAAGTAAATAACATGCAGGGTTTAAAGAATTTTACAAGTCCGATTTTTGCAAACGGTAAGAATTTTATTCACAATTTTAATAAAATTATTAGAGTCCATAAAAAATATGAAAAACTAAATTTACATAATGTTAGCTGAAGTGGATTTTTGATATATATATTCTTATATTTTTAACAATTCTTGTCCATTTTGAAGAATTATTAAGTTGAGAAATAAATTTTATAAAATTCTCATTTACACTCGAAAGTGAAATACAGAATACGACCGAATATGAACATTTCATTAAAATATTCCGAAACATTTGGTCAATAGCAAAAAATAAACGCAATTTTTTAAAATATATCTACGACAAAAACGCTATAGAATTTGCTTTACAAAAAATCCCTTAAATCTAATGCAATTAATAACATTTTTAAGATTTGCACAAACAAAAAAAAAATGTCGGGTCCCCAGTCAAAAATGCAAAAATTTGAACATATCAATATACTTTGTATATCATTGTGTGTTTTTGTATTGCAATTTGTAACAATAACATATATCAAAACCAATAGTGTTTATATGAGAAGAACCGTGGTATGCGCATTGTTCAAAAATGTTTTAATTTTTTTATCTCAAGTCCAAAATTTAATATGATATTGTTATATTTTCATACAAACACTGTTTGTTGGGATATTTGTTGTTTTTTTACAAATTGTAATACAACAAACACACATACTACATGCAATGATATACAAAGTATATTGATATGTTAACATTTTTGTTTTCAAATAGTTTTAAATTTATTATTAGGTATACCTAAACAGCCAGTTTATATACTAAGAGCTGGTTTTTGGGATGTAGTTCAATATTGTTTTTACGAAGTTTAAACTTAAAATGCTGTTTTTTGAGATAAAATTTATTTTATTTTAATTGAATTTTAACCGGCCAGCTTAAACTAAGTTTTGAGTTGTCAAAACATAACAGATGTGAATGAAAATTATACGTAAATAAAACAGCTGTTAAGTAAAAGTAAAAAAAAAAAAAACAGTATATAAGAAATTTTTTAAAATGTTTTTTTCCTCAGATGATGAGGATTATAGCGATTCGGAAATTTACTCTAATTTAAAAATAACCATAATCAGAAAACCAACAACAATTCGATTTCTTTCTCGCATTTTAGGGATAGAAATCCCATAAATATAATTTTTCTAAAGTGATGTTGTTGTCACCGGAAATCGAACCCAGGGCCATTTGTGTAACAGTCCAACGCGCTAACTATTACACCACAACTCCCACTGCGGATTATTGCAAAATCCCCCTCTGTGTGTTCGAAGGACCAAATGCTAGGTGAGTTTTTTAACACTTGGCTCAAGAACTAACGTCATTCGCGAATGATATGGCTAATTTTTTTAATTAATAATACGTTGTTATTATTTGAATAGTAATAATAGTTTTTATTATTCATATTCGATAAGATAACGAACATGAATGAATGTGTTTTGAAAATTTTGTCGATATTTGCTGCACACAGAGAAAAAAAGTGCCAACCGAATTTAAAAGTGTACATTAATGATACCAACTTATAAATAGAGTTAATACAACGATATTTACGTTAGATTTCTGAATATTTTGGGTGTTGCAACTAAAATTCAGTTAAATTAACCGAACTTTGTTATGAAAACTAATGTAAAGTTGTGCCAACCGTATGAAATTCGTAATAACCGAATTTGAGTAATAGTAACCGAATTTCAGTTGGCAAATAGCTAAGTTTTTCTCTGTGTGTGTAGCTTAAAAATTAAAAACAATTTTAAAGCATCCATTAAGTCAATGACTAATCCACAAGTGTTTCTTTTTTTTAGTAGTTTTAGCAACTATTTTCTAAAACCCACTATAGGGTTAAAATAATTGCATTAAATTTATTTTTGTATTTGGTGAATGTGTGTTGTTATATGAAACCACATTTGAATACAATTTTACTAAGTTTTTTTAGTTTTTTTTAAATGTATTTAACAAAAAGAGAAACTGAAATTTGGTTTTATTACATTCCTTTATTTGGTTTGTTCTTAATATAAGAAACCATTTAATCTCTAGTGTACGTACATTCCAAATCTCAAAATGAGTTAAAATTTATTGTTTAGGTTGTAAAAAACTTAAATCTTTGCAAGCTGCAACATTTTCAGCATAACCGGGTATAACTTGTTTACAGTTATTGTACCATTTAGCCACATTTGGATATTTACTATAATCAAAACCACAAACATCAAAATTAATCATCGTGGTGGCTAAGGCTATATCGGCTATGGTATAGGTATCAGTATCAGCAGCATATAATTTAGCGGTTAAAAATGTTTCCAAATAGCTAAAAGCCAATTCAACATCTTTGAATTTTTCAGGATCGGCGGGTAATTTTTTTATTATTATGGGAACATAATAATCGGCGAAACTCTTAAAAAATACGCTTAAATCAAAGAAAAGGCGTTGATTAATAATAGCCTTGACTTTAGGGACTTTAGGATATAGTGAGCCGGTGCTATCGTATTTTTGAGCCAAATAAATGAGTATGGCTCTGGATTCCCACATTACAAAACCATCATCTACTATGGTGGGTACACAATGTTGTGGATTGATGTTAGTAAATTCTGGTTTTAAGTTGTCTCCTGATGCCAAATTAAGAATTTTCTTGTTCAATTGAACACCCACAGCTTTGGCACACATTTCAACAGATCGGCATGGTGGTGAGGGTGGTAAATAATAGAAATCCATGCCGTGTTCTGAAAATTAGAAAATATTTATTTTTAGTTTTTGGTTATATAAAAAAATAATTTAATTAATTTTCTAATCGTTCTTACTTTTTGGTGTGTTTATTTGAACTGAACTTCTTAAAATGTTGTGGTTTTTATGTTTCAAAAGTACTTTTACGTATATAAAGTAATCAATATCGATAACAAGTTTAAGTGCTCCTTATCATATTTTTTAGATTATACATTATTATCTAATTGATAACCACAGATAACAAATTCAAAGTTGTAACAGAATTTTTGTATTTTTGTGTACCTACGAAAAAAATTAGTAAAATTTCAAATAAGCTTTCAGCAAAAACTAGCAGATTTTTTTTTTCTATATATTGGTAAGATAAGAATAACAATAATATATTTGTTAAATCTACAAAATTTAATTATATTTGAGTTCATTTTAAGTTTACTGAAAATGCCAAATGAATCTTTTTGAATGAGAAAAAATTTCTTTAACATTAGTAGACAAAATAAAAAAAAAACGTAACAAAATGTGAAATTTTGTAATTTAAAATTTTTTTTTATGAAAATAAAAATCTGCTCTTTTGAAATCTGCAGCTTACAATGTATAACAAAAATTTCTGTTGATTTTAGTTGAACATACTGTTAGTAGATAACAAAACACATTCATACATATTTGCAGATAATAAAATATGCAGAAAAAGTTTTTGCAGAGTTAATTGGAAATTTCAATTACCCAGTTAAAAATCAATATATAAGCATACATTTATGAGCATGTATGAACTCATTCATTCTCATATATGAAATAATGCGAGATCATACATGTACAGATACCAACATATAGGATTCATATATGTCCATATTAGTTCAAATGTAATCAGATATCTAAATATTACCTTAATTTTCATTAATGTACACATATGACCATGTATGGGATTGTATATACATGTAGGCTTATATATGTAAATCAAGGAAAATCGTATTCTAGGGATCAAAATAAGAAAATTTGCCGAAGGAACCATACCTCTAAAACGAATTCTGATGTCCCGACTTTTTACCCGTAGGGTCAAATTTTGGAAAAATCCCACTTTGACCCATTTAGAGTGCCCCAATCGAATCCAACCCAATCGAATATAATTTATACATTCATCTGCTAGGCCGTCTTCCGGAGAAGAAATAGAGACCCTAATCTTGGAAAGACTCCTCCTACTTTCTAAAATATCTCTATCCCGAGATTTGTACATTTTGCTATAAAAACACGGTTAAAAAGGCCCTCTTTCCACTTATATTTTAACCCCTTAACGGTCACCTAGAATGATGATTTCTGCATTAACCTGCTAGCGCGACTCCCGGAGAAGAAGTAGCTCCCAAAATCTTGAAGAGATTCCTCCTACTTTCTGAAAAATCAAAGTGGCCTTTTTCAAAATTTCACCCTACGGGTCAAAAGTCGGGACATCAGAATTCGTTTTAAAGGTAAAAGTTTCTTTTTTTCGGCAAAGTTCCTTAATTTGATCCCTAGAATACGATTTTCCTTGAACGTTGAGCGATTTTTAAATCGACCCGCCCTAATGTAAATATTACCTCAATTTTCGTTAATGCACACACATGAACATACTCGTATATGATTCCACATATTAACATATATAAACCTTTTATGACCACATATGAATCATGTGGACATGCACAAATCATGTGTTCTCATTTATGGATCCATACATGAAGATTTTTTAACAGGGTTTTTGAAATTTAACTCGAATAAAACTAGAAAAACTTTTCATTTAGTTTTTCTGTTATTATCTGACTAATATTTAGCAAGAAAAATTCTTTAATTTTAGAAATTTTTTTGCAACGTAATATCATTAAATTGTTTAAAGTAATTCGGCCATTTCTCACTTAATGGTCGATTGCAATGAAATTTTGAACAGGCATAAGTGACGTAATATCGAGCAAAATCTTTGACCTTGAACCTCACAGACCCACCGGACGGCAATATGGCCCCGCAAAATAGAACACTATTTAAATACAAGTTTTTGAAAGCTCACCATTTTTTTTTTTTTGTTTCTAATACGACTTTTTAAAAAAATAAAATATTTTTAATCTGCTAGTAGAGGCCTAAAAAAGCATGCTAAGATGTGTGGGCATGCTAAGATGTATGCGTTATCTTCAGTTTAAAATGTGAAATTCAAAATTTGATTCGACCCATTGGGCATTCACGGTGCGCCTGAGTGGAATTTAAAAAAATTTGCATGTTACTCCAATCAGAAAGCGGATTCTGTTTCTAGATAATCTACAAACTATTTTCCAACGACACGTCCCATTGGGAAGCGGCATGATCTAAGACTTACATTTTTTAGCCGGGGTAAACATTTTAATATGGAGTCAAATATACTCGTAATTACATCTTATTTGATAAGTTTCCATACATAAACACATACAAATTGATAGGCAAAATTGGTCATCTACATGTATCTAATTAGATCAAATTAGATATAATTTGATAAAATTTTATCCTAGATTTGCCAATATACGGGACATTAATTTATATCTAATTTGTAAATAGATCTGATTTTATATAATTAGGTACGCTCTTTGTGACTTGAAGTTATGCTTAAAAGTATTTAAGTTGAAATTTCAAAATTTTATATGTGAAGCCATCTGTAATAAAGTCTTAACTTGCAAATAATTTAATTTGGTATTGAACTTTACCAAAATATGTATACTACTATATATAAAGCTATATAATATAATAAGAAATATATTTTCGGTATTAAATCACATATAATTTAATAAGACTTAGCATGGGACCTTAAAAATCATATTGGTCATTGCATATATTTGGATTATTAGTATATGGCTTATATAGTTATATATGGATTAAGATTTAGTGGTATTTGTATTTTGGGGGAAGAAATCAGCTCACGTATCTGAAACGTTCCTAAATTATTTATTAAAATCGGTGAGGTGCTCTAAACAAAAGACAGGCTAAATTTTAAAAATTTTGTTTGGCCGCGAAAAATTTCATACTTAAGTTCAATCTATTCAAATTGCTTTCATTGTAAGCATTGTCAAGGTTACAGATTATATATACGGAAGCAATTATAATTCGTAAAAAGTTTATTTTTTTTAATTTAACGATAACGATAACGATTTTATATGAGAAGTTGCGTTTGTTGTGATTTTTGTGATTTGAGGCCTTAAAATCAACTTACTATTCTTATGCACTAAGCTTTTATACCATCTTTGCTTCCCAAATGATTTAAATTAAATTTAAAAACCGCTTAACCGACTGACAGAAATCGGTTGCTCAAAAACTATTTCAGTTTTTGAGCAACCGAAAAACCATGTTTTCTGTTAATAGTTTTTGGAACCACCAGCCCGATAGCAGGTTCAGTGGTTACTACGTGGGGTCAAAGACTACCAGTTTAAGTTTATTTCGTTCTATTTAAAGTAACGAATTTAATGGAAAGTAGAGATGGGCGCATGAGTGAATTTTGACGCTCACGAGAGAAAAATTTTACTCACATGCAATCAATCACTACCATTTTTACCGACTCACACTCACTCACTTGAGCAAATTCAGATTTTGCTCAAACTAACGCGTAATCTAGCGTGATTAACGTGAATCACGCAAATTCACGAAACAAAACCTGACCTTAAAAAATAAAACGTAAAAATTAAAACTAAATTAAATTCACGTGAGTAAAATCAGGTTTTACTCACACTGACGCGTTTTGCGATCTCCACAATCTAAAAATTCCATTTGCTAATAATAAAGTATTATCAAAGTACTTCTGAATTGCTCCCTTTCATGGATGTGTTTTCCCATTTGTTAATTCTTTTTTAATATTTTAAGTTTTATGATTAATGTTGTTCTTAATATTTATAGGCATTTTTTATTTAGAGTTTGCTTTTTTGGTAAAGTCAGCAAAAAATTGTTAATGTCAGCAAAAGCTTTTGCAAAATTAGTCGAATCAGAAAAAGTTTTACTAACACTTGCACCGAAAAAATTATCCACATAAAATATCTAATAAAATATTTTATTTGTATTTAATTTCTTTCTAAGCAATTATTATTCAATTTCCTTGCCAAACGAGTTTTAAGGTCGCGACGTTTGGCGAGAAATCGCCAAATATCTGACAAACTTTTTCACTGTCTAAACAGTTCCGTAATTAGTTATTTTAAACCAGTAGAGTGTTACGTCTTCATTTCTACTGTCACAAAGTCGGTACATAAAAAATTCTTTCAGTGTTGTGTCCACTTTGCAGCAGTCAAGAAACTGAGTGAATGGGTTGTCACCGTAACTATAGTCATGTGATTGGAAATTTCACCCAAACTAACACTTTTTTGGTGCACCACAATTTTGGTTTCACCAGTTGTGTGTCGTGCTCCCCAGTGATACATCACAGAATTACCACTTTGGATCAATCGACCCTTCATTTCCAGCAAGAAATTCTCAAATTATTTTTTCATATAATGTATGTTAAATAGAAAAGTTTCAGTATAAAATACCAAATGCATTTGCAGTTTACAAATAAAACAAGCACACACACAAATGTACAAACATACACAGAATTACCAAAAACACATATACATACAAACGCGTAGTTCACTCACTTTTTTTGAGTATCATAATTTTATTTGTAGATAGTTATTTATAACTTTTTTGCTTTTTAAATTTCAATAAAAGTTTTAATTAATATTATAATTGGCGTGATAGGTGTTAAATCAATTAAAATATTAATTGATTCAATAAATTTTTTATTTAAACCCCGATCTTAGTTTTTTCTGTGTATCAATTGGTAAAAATTATTATTTTAGTTTTTATTTATTAGTTTTTAAACTTCGAAAATGTCCAATATTGAGGCTTAACAAAAGTAACCACTATCAAATAAAGTTATAACCTTTAAGATTTTTAGTTGCTTAAGCCAATTTCGTACTAATATGATTGATATTATGAAATTATAATAAATAAAGGGTCCGCCAAATAACTTTTTTTTTTTTGAAAATGCTATAAAAAAAAACTACTGAATATTTTCCCAAATTTCTTTTTTTGCTTGAAAGTACAATCCTTCCGGTTAATAATGGAAATAATTTCATTCAAATGGCTGCCTCGGCTGGCCATGCAGTAGCCTACACGATCGGTCCAATTTTTAAGCACATTATCGATGGTGTGCAGCTGTGTTTCACCAGGCCCACTTAGCGAAGCGAAAACGCATTGGATGGTCAATTGGCTTCAACTCCTGAACCAATTGGACTCTGTATGGCGTCATACCAAGGTCTTTATGCAATATACGTCTCACGAACATACGGAACTGACGGAGCTCTTCCTCCAAAATCCGTACGCAATTTTCGCACACATTCTGCAACATTACCATGATTTTCAAAGTAATGTCGCAATATTTCCCAGCGTTGTTCAAGCGTATACACAACCATATTCGTTCAGCGGAAGGATAAAACTAATTATCTGTCAAATCAGACATGAACTAAGTGTAACCATTCACGAAATAAGCACTAGTTGGAAAAAAAAAACGTTAGATGGCGGATCCTTTATATTGTTGACGTATCAAAATAGTAGCAGTTTCTATAGATTTCCAACTTATTTATTTTCTGTGTATATATCCCAATTTTACTACAATATTAACGTTGCCTAAAGAAAGTTCTAGTTTTTATTGTTATCATGTATTAAAATGACAATGCACAAAATGTAAAAGCACTTGTTTGCAAGTGAAACTGAAAGTTTGTTTGAACTGTTATCAAAAGTAAAACTAAATCAAATAAGCCCCTTGTCACCAGCCGCGCTATCTTTATAACACATGGGTGGGTCTGTAATAGGGTTGTCACTCGATTAAAAATTTTTCGATTAATCGAACGAACAAAATGAAAATTCGAACGAACAAATTAAAAAATATGATTTTTGAATAACGAATCATTCGAATAATTTTTGACGATTAATCGGTTAAACGAAAAATTTAAATAAAACTTCTTTTAATAAAATTTGATCCAAAACTGATAAATTTTGAGACAATTTATGTAAAAAATTGTAATGAACAAAATAAAATAAAAACTCTAGTGAAGAAATAATTGAAATTTAATAACGTTTGTTAATCGTTTTTCAAGATATGGACTCTTCAACAATGGGAAAGATATATAATTTGACTTTGAAGAAAACAGTATAAGGTAATTCTCAGATATAGTAGAATCGTTTTAATATAGCATGACTTTTGAAGTTTGAATTATACAAAACTATAAAAATTATAGCTATTTTACTTCGATAGCACGTTAGCACTTAAACTGTGAATTCCATTTATATATTTTCTACGGTAACTAAAACAAGATCTTACCAGTTCGATTTACTAACGATATATATTTAACTTTTTAACGGTTTTTAAAACTGTTTTTTACAAGAGATAACAATCCCAAAGGTCGTATGATAAAGAAATCTTTTGGCGTTACTACAGTAATATTATAATGGAGGTTGCCAGACTTCGTGAATTCCTCTAGACTTCATGAATTCGGTGGCATGACCTAAGGGTTCACATGAGGATCGCGCGAATCCTAATAGATGACCCGATTTCTAAGGTTGCGGACAGAGTGTCACCGGAGTGGATCTTTGATAGATATTTTGCTGTGTTATTGTTTGACAGAGACCAGGCTTCCAGCGTGCTTTACCTACGGGAAAATATCCGTCCATTTTTCAGGCGGAGATTTGGGCCATCTGTGTCTGTGCAGGGGAATGCCTGCGAAGAGGAACTCGCAGATCTCGCATCTACATTCTTTCTGACAGTCAGGCTGCACTGAGGGCCTTAATCGCTTATAAGGTGTCGTCCGGGTTGGTCATGGAATGCATTCAGACTCTCAATAGGCTCGGTAGGGGCAACTCTCTAACCTTGGGGTGGATTCCTGGTCATGAGGGGCATGAGGGCAACGAGAGGACAGATTGCCAACCGTGGGGACCGAAGGCCCTTTATTGGTCCTGAACCATTCTGTGGAATACCTGCGGGGTATGTTAGGGAAAGGCTCAGGGCATGGAGAGTGTCGGAATTCTCTGGTTACTGGGAAAACTCTCCTGGTCAGCGCCAGGCTAAAAGATTGATCTCTTTTTCCAGTAGGGGGTCGAGGCGAATCTTGTCGCTTTAAAGGGGGGGGGGGGGGGGGTTTGAGGATCCTGACGTCGTACTTAACAGGACACTGTAATTTCGGATACCATCTGCACAAGAAGGGTCAATGGGACACGGATATGTGTAGGTTTTGTGAGATGGTGTCTGAGACCTCGGAGCATGTTCTCTGCGAATGTCCCAGGCTTTGTGATAGGAGACTTAGGTTTCTAGGGGATCGCTTCATTTCGCCTTCCGACATAGCGAACATTTTGCCTAATAGGATAATTGGCTTTATAGGTAGCTTGAATCTGTAGGTAACTTTAGGCAGCACAAAAGACCTACATTGCTCACTGTGCATAGTGGCTTCTGATCTAATCTAATCTACAGTAATATTAATCCATGCGTAAGATTACGAAAAACTGCCAAAATAACCAAACTTTTGGTAAAATGAACAACATTTTGTACATTTTACGAATTTTTTTGTAGTTTTGATAATAATTTCGTATTTTTATGCATATTTGAGAATTGGTATTGTTGCATTATTCAAATTGATGCCAAATATGGTAAGATACATTAATTATTTATGTATTTTTAAAATTATTTTTATTCGTTCGATTAACAGAATAATTTTTTAAATATTAATCGTTTGATCGTTCGATCAAAAATTGTTCAGTAGTTTATTCGAACAAAATAAAAACACGAATAATGGACAACCCTAGTCTGTGACAGGGACGGAAAACTCTGTACTTAAGTACATTTTTTCATTGCCATTTATTTTGATTTTTCTATTGCTCAACTAATTGACATGCAAAACGGTACAGAAATCGGCAACTGTATTTTAAACCATATTCTTCTAAATTAATAAATCTTTGAGAATATGAATTCAGTCAGAAATCCGTGTGAAAATTTTCTGTTGAAGACAAAAGTAGAGGCTTTAATATTAGCCCGCGGCGAAATCTCTAGGATGACGGTGTCTTTTTGGCAGCCTTTTAAAGATAACGAAATAGAAAATTTTTTATATTTCAGCCGCAATTTCCTCAAAAATTGAACGTTGTAGAAACTTTTGGAAAACAGATTTAGGTGCATTATATCAAATTTCATTGCAATTGGGTTGCATGCTTCTACACTCAGGGAAATTCTGCCTTAAAAATATGTAGTTGTTTGGATTGTAATACAGTTTCTTTATTTTTTAATGTAAATGTCAGTCATTTGTAGAACAAATTTAATTTTATACTAACCTTGAAACAAACCACATCAAATGACTGTATTATGATTTTACATTAATTTTTTACAGTTGTTTTTCAAAAAAAAAAAAGTAAATGTTTTTTTATTTTTTACTAACAGGTGAAATTTTATTTGTTTTTGACTACAATTGCTGTCTTCTTTACCTACATAATATCCTAAGTGTACGCAAAATGCCGTTAGGAATCTGTTTATCTCAAAAAGCTGGCAATAGAAGTTTTTAAATTTCACATTAAACTGCTTGTGTACTATCTAATTAGACTAAATAATTAGAATTCATTCAGACACACCTTGCAATGTTTTGTTAACCCATCTTATGCCACTTATCGATCCCGTGTGAATTTTTTGATGAAACTTGGAAGAAATATGTAAACGTTTTGTACACTTACTGCACCCTCTAGCGGTGTTATTCGCAATTTAAATTCAAACTTTGACGCTCTGTATATGAGCTACTTAAAAAATGTTCGACACTTGCTGAAACCGACTTTGGATGCCTCTTATTTCTCACGGTTTTATGAATTGAGAATAAAGGTAGAATAAGTCTTGCCGTTGCGTGCCGAATCAACTGTTTTGTTTTTTGTTTATGGCTAGTGCGTTATATAAAAGCACCTCACGTAAACCATGCACGAAACAGCTGATTTGTTACGGCACGGAACGGCAAGACTAATGGAACGTTAACGATGGACAGGGTTATGCTGAATGTACTTTAAAACTACACAGAAAAAACTAAAAACGGGTTTCAATTAAAAAATTTATTGAATCAATTAATATTTTAATTGATTTTGCACCTATCACGGCAATGATACTATCAATTAAACCTTTTATTAAAATTAAGAAGGAAAAAAAAGTTATAAATAACTTCTACAAAAAAAATATGATACTCACAAAAAAAGTGTGATCTATACGTTGGCATGTGTGTTTTTGCAATGCTGAGTCTGTTTGTGAGTGTGCCTGTTTTGTTTGTTAACTTCAAATGTATTTGGTATTTTATACTGAAAATTTCTATTTTTGCATACAGTGTATGAAAAAATAATATGATAATTGCGTCTAAAATAAAATATGTATTTATATATTTAAAAGTCAATTAAAATATTAATTGATTCAATTAAATATTTGCTTAGAAACAAATTAAATTCAAATCAAATATTTAATTAGATATTTTAGGTTGATAATTTTTTCTGTGTAGGACATGCGAAGTTTCACTTTAAAACGTGTGCACCTAAAGAGTTGATGGCCATTTAAAAGACGAAATATGAAAAAACTACTTGAAACTTACAAGAGTTGTTTTCATTTATTTTACTTTTTTAACTTTTAGATCTAAACCAATACAATTAGACTTAGGACCTATATTGATTAAAAGAGGAATTTTCATAATGCTGCTTGATGCAAAGTTGTTTGGTGGTTTACAAGTGAAACCAAAATTTTACGATTTTTGAACTTTCGCATTTTTTTTCATTCACAATTATCTTTGAAATATACATATGATTTCGTGCAAATTAGAAACCCTAAACCCAATTAAATATCATTAAACCGTCAGAAAATTCGTGTTTTCCAAAATAATCGCCGTTTTCTTTATTAGTTTTAATATATGACAAAACTTTTTTTAGTGTTTTCTTATATTTTGTGGTAATGTAATATATATTTTAAAATATTATAAATGTAATTAAATCTATAAATTGATGCAGCTTTTATTTAATCTAAGCAAATATTATAATTTTTATATTTTTAATTTGCTTAAAATCGCAATAATTATTGCGCATTTAAATTCAAATGATTAAAGCGAATGGATTTATGATTCTTAAACATTGGCTAACATACACACAAAACGTTATTCATGTCATACATAAACATGTTTTGAAAATATTTTATATCAAAGTGTCGAATGTTTGAAGTTCCCTATATATGTCTCATACTGTATTGTCCAGTAGGAAATGTAATGAATCAATTCCAGATATCTTAAAGTTTCTTGAAACCTGAAGGATTGGACCATGTCCTAAAGTTTGATACCCTATTGACAATAGCGTTCGAGAAAATATTTACCAAAAGCTGAAAAATATAAAGAACATTTTTTTAAGCCCAAAACCGGAATATCGAACACAAAAGCATGAAAAAATTTATTTTAAAAATTGTGAACGCACAAATTTTATAAACTTTTTAAAATTTTTGCAAAATTTAATTATTTTTTCGGTTTTTTTTTTATAAAAAGCATGACTTGAGAACATAGTTAGTTATCTAGAGTGAACCTCAACGACAGACTAAATTGATAAAGTGCAAACAAAAATTTGTTTTCATTCTTATCAAGTGCAGCCGCATACACATTTCTCTTTGTGACCACAAAAACGCCTTGGCGGAGTTAATACAGCAACTCCGCCAAAAAGTACATCAAATAAAATAATTTAATTAGCTTAAAACTTCAATAAAAAGTCATCAACAAATTTTAAGGACTTTCAATAGTATGGAGTAAACAACATTTTCCTGCAGATAAGTAACACTAAACCCAATTAAATATCATAAGACCGGCAAAAAGTTTGTGTTTTTCCAAAGTGATCGCAGTTTTCTTTTAAAGTCCACAATGTTTGCGTCGTTAAAGATAAATGATTAACGCGGATGGATTTAGGATATTCATGTCGTTAATTTTTTCACGAAGTTGCGAAAATTCTTGAAATTCTTCATAAAATAATTTCACATTATTTATAATATCATGTTCAGTGATTTAAAAGTGGGGCCAAATATAACACAATTTCTGAATTTCGTTAATTTCAGACATGTTTCAAAACAAAAATTTCATAATTTTCACTCAACTTTAACCCATAAACATGAGATTGGGCTAGTAAAACATACGTTAAACTTATTTTTTTTTTCTGTTATATCACAAATCCAAATTTAATTAAGTAGGGAATTTAAATAGTAGGGAATCCATAGAAACCTCCTGCTTGTTAGACAAAAATGTTTTTTTTTTTCAAATTTACGTTAAAACTGATAAAACAATATGAAAATTCCATGATAATCGAAGTGGTTATCAAATGAAATGTAGTTGGTGGACGTTGTGGTTTAATGGTTAGCGCGTTGGACTGCTGCACAGAATGTCCCGGGTTCGATCCTCGGCAACGACAACATCAATTTAGAAAATAATACGTATGTATTTTTTAACCATTATACTTATTGCAGCGACCATCTTCGGTATTCCCATAGCCTTTAATCAGACCGAAGTAAAATATTGAATTTAACCATTTATTTCAAATGGGGTATGAGTCCATTTTCAAAAAAAAAAAAATTAGTTACCAGTGAAACTATTTACAATTCAAGGGAGTCTTTTTATATGTAAAATAAAAAATTAAAAAAAACTTCAAAACCAACTAACAATGAGATATTGATGATTGCATTTTTGCTAGTTAACGATTTAAACAAAAGGTTTATTTTGAAAGTGTATAAGTCCTCATTGTTTTCTTAATAGAACAAAAACATATATAAACAAGAATATTGAAATTAAATTTACATGGAAAAGTAATAAAATTATGTTTGAAAATATTTTATTATCAATATTCGTGTTAAATGTGTAAATTCGCGAAAATTTTGAAAACACAGATCTAAAGTTTTTTATGGTAAATTGTATTAACGTTTATGCAATGTCAAAATCATTTCGAAACGACTAATTTTTTAATATTTTTTAAGTAATTTTGGTTAACAATGATCGATTTTTTGCAACTTTTCTTTTTGGAAATCGCTATAAGCCTATTTTAAAAAACCAGTTAAGGATGGTATTGGGTATAACACAAGACGATCTTTTTATAAAAAACATAATTACAAAACTATAGAAACATTAGGAGAGAATTTTTAAAAGTTAACGATTTGACAAAAATGTTTATTTAGAGTCCTCCTTTTGTTTTATTAATAGAAAAGAACTTAAATAAACAAGAAAATTGAAACTTTTATATGGGCAAGTAATAAAATAATGTTTGAAGAACATTTATGACTACTATTAGTGTTAAAATTTTAAATTCGCTAAAATTTCTAAAACAAAATTCTTCAGGTTTTTATACAAATTGTCTTAACGGTTATGCAATGTCGAAGTTCTGTAATGCAGTCATTGCGAACCGACTAGTTTTTAAACATTTCATGAAGTAAATTTGGTTAACAACCCAGCAAAACCACACATTACCAAATCATGGGTAAAGTAATGTATCGCCATAGGGCTTCATGCATTACTTTACACGTTACTTCACTGATAAATTTTACAGGCGATGAGCCACAAAGGAACTCATTACCTCGTAATGGGTAAAGTAACTGGTTACTTATATGGTCACATGGTGGGAAAAAGTAATGTGTCTATAAATAGATTTTCATAAAAAAATGCATTAAAATTTCTTTTTACAGAAATTTTTTTTTTATTAAATAAATAACTTTTTTTTATTAAATATATAACTTGGTCATGCTGGAATTCGAACCTGGGGTCTCTGGGATTTAACAATTAGTTAGGCGAGAACTCTACCAACTGAGCTATCGATACATACAATATTTTATTGCTTAAAATGTAGATGAGTTGTTGTGCTTCGTGTTTTCGTTCGTGATATTAAAAATATACACCTTACCATTATGCTTACAAAAAATAGATTTTCAAAAATATATATTAATAATAACTTTACGTTTACAAATCATGCATTATGTAATTGATGATCGGTAAGTCATTATTTTATGTTTTGAAGTAATGTAAAATGTAACGAGGATGAATTACATGGTAATTCATGAGTGTTCAATTATCGGTAACTCATTACTTCTTGTTGGAAAATAATGATACAGGTAAGGAGTACACATTACAAGGTAATGCATTACTTTATCGCACCCATTACCAAAGTTTTGCTGGGCATGATAGATTTTTTTGCAAGTTAACTATAATATTAAAAGAGAATTTTGAAAAGTTAACGATATGACAAAAGCATTTATTTTGAAAATGATATGAGTCCTCCTTTTTTATTAATAGCAAAAAAACTTAAATAAACAAGAAAATTTAAACTACTTTTGTATGGGAAAGTAATAAAATAATGTTTTAAAAAGTTTTATGACCAATATTCATGTTCAAAGTTGAAATTCGCGAAAATTGTGAAATCGCAAATCTTAAGTTTTTTATATTAAATTTTTTTTTATCGATTATGCGAAAGTTATGTGATATAATTGCGAAACGACTAATTTTGAAATATTTCGTGAAGTAATTTTGGTTAACAATGACAAATTTATTGGAGTTTTTTTTTTGCATATCGGTGTAAGCAATTTTAAAAAACGAGTTAAGCTATTACCAATATTCGTGCAGAAAGTTGAAATTAGCGAAAATTTAGCACACACAAGTTTTTACTGTTTTATGGAAAATTGTCTTATCCGTTAATGCAATGTCGAGTCGATGTGAAAACACGAATTTTTAAATATTTCTTGAAGTATTTTTGACTAAAAACTATTGAGTTTTCACGTAAAACATTAAAAAAAAAATTGTATATGGGGCGAGTTTATTTTTATATTTTTTATCAGGCAGCTTCAATAAAATAAGAATCTTCTTTCGGATTTTCAGACATTTAGTGCACCTAGTACTAGCTGATCAAAATTACACCACAAAAAATGATAAAAATGTTAATTTTGAAAGTGATATAAATCCACGTGCAGTTAAAAAACTGGTAATTTCGCAACATCTATTAAAAGTTCTTTGTGATATGATAATATTAACTGTATGCTACAACAAATGCATGTAAAAATTCTTTAACAATTGCACCCAAATTTTTAAATACGTTAAAATGATAAATCTTTTTATCTTAGTTTAAAAACAAGTAGACTCATACCACTTTCAAAATAAAAGGTTCAATTAAGGCTATGAACCAAAAAGCCAACTCTAAATCACGTGGCGATAAACAACTGTTTTAACACTTATCATCTCGCGCAATTACAGTATTGCCATGCTTGAAGCACTTTTCAGCTCTCCTCTGTCCCCTTTACAAAAAAAAAAAAACAACACATTAAAAAATAGGAAGAGTTTCCTAAATGTTGCTTCTTTTTACGAAAAAAAAAAAAAAAATTATTTGTACCCCCGAATAAATTTAGCTAAACTAGATTTGGTAATCTATCTTTAGAACCAGTTATACAACTGGTTCTGGGACAGTGAAGCCTTACATTTAACTGCCAGGAACCTGTTCTAGAACCGGTTCCATACAATCAGTAGTAAAAGAAGATGTTCTGGAACAGAGGTAACCAGTTCTTAAAAATTTAGCTAGGAGCTGCGAAAAAAAGAGTAAATGGTGAAACGCCCTAATATGTATATCACCTTTTCAAAATTAAAACATAAAATTTTCTTGCTTCAATAAATAATAATATTACAACAATTTTATTTTAAAATATTAAAAATAAACTAAGGACTTAGTTTAATGTCAAAAACTTAATTTTGTTTTAAACTTTTTCTAAAACTAACTAAAGCTTCTAAGTTTTCAGCATAACCGGGTACAACTTTTTTACATTCTTCATACCAAGAAGCAACATTCGAATATTTGGTTAAATCAAATTGAACAACATCAAAAGTGGTAACGGTAGCCAATAGAGCAATATCAGCAACGGTAATATTATCGCCGGCAGCAAATTTCTTGCCATTCAAAAGTGTATTGAAAAATTCAAAAGCAATTTCTACTTTCTTGTACATTTCTGGATCAGCTGGAGCATTCTTCATAATTTGAGGATAATAGTAATCGGAAAAGGACTTGGACAAAGTACCCATATCAAAATATAAACGTTGATTAATGACAGCACGGGCCTTGGGACATTCAGGGAACCATTTCTTGGTGGAGTCATATTTTTCACACAAATAAAGCATAATAGCACGAGATTCCCATAAAGTAAAATCACCATCTACCAAAGTGGGAATAGTATGTTGGGGATTAATTTTCAGGTACTCAGGTTTTAAATGTTCGCCAGCTCTTAAATTGACAATTTTTTTAATAAAATCAACACCAATAGCTTTGCCGGTCATTACAACGGCACGACATGGTGCGGAATGGGGCATATAATATAAATCCATAACTAAAATTTAAAATAACCGGTTAGTATAATCAAACACATTTAAATAAATTTGGAAATGCTATGTATACCTACTTTAGTATTTGGTTTCGAGCTGTTGACTCCAACGTTTTATTACCAACTGTTGTGTTAAATTAAGGTAGTTTTCAATTTATAGAATTTATTTGTTTGTCCGAATTTCTTTTCTTTCGCTCTTTCTCTTTGCTAACTGCAAGTCATTAGTATACCATACACCACTACATGGTCGGTATATAATGATTTTGTGCTGATATTATAAATAATTAAAAACATCGGACATAGACCCACTTTACGGTTTGCCGATCTACTTAGAATCAGTTTTTGAGTCGATTGAGTGATATCCGTCCGTTTGTCTACGTCTTTTTGTTCGCACTCTGCAGGCGAAAATGCCAGCAAAAAATTGGTAGACTAACTCATATAACGCAAGGACACCGCATATTGATTTTGGTTGACATCGGTCCATTTTATTCAGATACAGTGGAAAAACTTATGAAGTATTTTTTTATGACACTCAATCAGAAAGTAATTTTAGCTGAGAAAATTAGTGCAAAACTTTTCGCTGTATGGTAACCCTGTAAAAAGTTATTAAGTCTTCAAAATGTTTTATTTACTAAAATGCAATAAAATAAAATAATTTTTTAAAAAAATAATTGCTTTTAAAGATTTATTGAAATACAAAATTCAGATTTGCTATTCTGTTGAAATGTAGGCAAGAATGAAATCCGGATAGGGACACGCCTACATCAGATTGCTTTTCACAATTTGTTAAATACGTTTTGGGACTTTAGCACATTTAATTACTATAAATGCAATTAATGTTTATCCCGATGAAAATAAATTTAAATAACAAATATGCAGGTGCTTGTGCAAATTAAAATGTAACTGACACTAATAGAAAACATATGATTTTCTATTGTTGATTTACTTGAATAAACGTCACTACATTGCTAGGTCTGTCAAAAAACAGAGTAGTATTTGGAAGATGACAAAGCCAATTGTGACAATTTTTTGTTGTTGTTTTTGTTTTTTCTTTGATATTTTAAATTTTGAATCTCGCTCCAAGACGAGGACAAGAAATTCTCATTGAGTTGTGATTTAACATAACAAATATCTCTAGAAATTCTAATAACAAGTCCCCTGAAGATTTCCTTAGGCAAGAATGAAATCCGGATAGGGACACGCCTACATCAGATTGCTTTTCACAATTTGTTAAATAAGTTTTAGGACTTTAGCACATTTAATTACTATAAATGCAATTAATGTTTATCCCGATGAAAATAAATTAAAAAAAAAATAAAATAAAAATGACTTTAAACTATGAACCACAAGATCTTCTCGAAGAAGATGGGAGCTAGAAATGTTAGAAAGTGCAGCCATTATTAAGTGTTCAGTTTTCCCCAAAAATCCTTTACCCAGAACGCGGTCTTAGCTATCGTATTTGTTGTCAATTGAATGTTTCTCTTTTTGCTATCGAAGTTTTCGGTTGTGGTAACAATCATTCGATTTAAGCAACAGACATTTTTGCACAACTATAGAGTTTCGATTGCCTTAACAGAAATTTGGTGATAACTACCGAAAATTTCGATAGCTATAATCGAACCATTCGATTGACAACAAATACGATTGTAACGTCAGTTGTCTTGGTGTTGTTAAACTTCTTTAATTGAGCGCCAATTTGATATAATTTCAAATACCTGAATTTGTAACAGGTTTATAATATCTGGGGACCTTCAAATCGCTTGAAATAAATCAAATTTAATCGAGGTTCTTTGTTTTAATAACAAATTTCATATAGTGCTGCTGTTATACCTTATTATGGTTTTCTATCACTGATACGAGGAAACATTTGGGCCAAATCTACATTAACAACTTTTTTCCTACGGTTTCAAAAAATTTTCACAACGCCAAGACTTGTAGGGTAACAAAAAAAATTTAAATTGTGCTACTAAAGACTCTTGAACGACATTGCTACTTCGAAGTTTACGCGATGCTCTATATTTCCATATTTGATTTGAACAATGTAGTGCGATTCAGTAACTTATTTTAACGATAATCGTATTATTTAAAAAAGTTAACAACAAAATTAACGATTTTTATTTCATTGACATTTTTAAACGATATTCGCTATTGTTCAAGTCAGCTGTTGTTGTTATATTAACGACAACAATTTTTGTGTTGTTTATTCAATCGAGAAACAGTAAAATTCTTAAATAGAAAAATATAGCTGTAGACTATCGTTAAGGTGTACTTTGGTAATCACTTAATCCTTTGGGCAACCAACAAAGGTTGTCCATACATTTTGCGATTTTAGGATCGCTCAAAATTACGGAATCGCACTACTTGTCACATTTATGATGATAGCCAATATTTCCAGCTCCCATCAGCATCGAAAAGACCTCGAACCAAAACATTTTAAAAAGTTTTTTTTTCTTACATGTAAACATAATGGCAACTATGAATTTATAATTACAATTAAACTCCTAAAACACATTTTTTTAAAAGAGAACTATTACACAAATTTTTTTTTATAAATCGATTATATTTCTTTTTACAAAATATTCAGAATAAATTTTGAAAACGAAATCCATTATTCAGTAGCCCCGCAATGGATTTGATCTAGAATTGTTTCGAAAAAGACAATAAATTTATGTCAGCCACAAATCGATGATATTTTTGTGGTTCCACGCAAAGTGCATAAACGCACCTATTGTTAGCTTAACGAAACTCTATCTTAATCTCTTTGGCAATTTCCTCGTAGCCTTAGAGATTTTGTTTTGTTAAGCTAGCAATTAATACCCTTTTATCACCCCCGAAAAAGGTACGTTTTGTATTATATACTACTCCGCACATATAAAACTAGAAATAACCACTAAGTTTTTATAACGATTTAGAAAATAACCCGTTTTTTTATTGTCAAATAATTTTCTTGGAAAATCTTTATAAGATGATAACATTTTTTCCTTCGAACCGGATATTTCCGAACCCGGAGTAGTAAAAATAAATTTCCTCGAGAATTAATTTTTATTTTTTTCCCCGTGACTGTTGGATTTTCTGCTGATATAACCATAGAGTAACTATAAACAGATATGAAATACCTCCCACGTGCCTCTCGAAAAGAGGTGAGCTCAGTTACCAACATTTTTTCTTTTTAAAATGAGTCGAGTTGCACAATTTTGTAGAAAGTTTTTCCATGGGAGGTTGCCATATTTTTGAAAAGTATACAAGTTGCGCTCAGCAGTTTCGGTAACAATTATGTTATTTTTTATAACATAAAACCAATGACAAACCAAATTACAATTAAATAAAAATGTCAGTGTATTTTTTTCCAATCAAAATTGTAGAATTTAAAAAAAAATATTTTTAAAACTTTTTGATGCTATTTGCCGTTTACAAGTTAAAAAACTACAAAAAGGTGTATTTAACACGAAATTGTAGTAAAAAGCGTAGCGTTTACATAAAAATTTTAATATTTTGACTCAGAAATTTTTTTAGCACATTATTTTTGTGGTAATTTAGCATATTATTTAGCATAATAAATATAACTAGACTTTTTGATTCTTTAGTTAAGCATATCTTTAGCATATATTTTTTTTTTTACGATATAGCAGATTTTGTTCTTTTTGCTGGATAATTTAGGATATTTCGAAAGAAATTATCTACCAACACATCATCATACCCAATTTCTACACCTTCAAACACAGTTTTTTACCTTCACACCTAATTTTTGTTAATACAACCTAAATTACTCTTAAAAAACCGTTTTTTTTACTCTTTGGTTGAGTACTGAGTTGGGTAGAGCTGGTGAAGAAATAACAAAGAGGGTGGGTTGAGTACCTAAGAGTAGTCAGTAAAAATTAACCCTATGCACCAAAATGGGACGAAATTGATAAATTTGTATCATATGGTATCAATTTGATTGATTTTAGTTTAAATCGGTCCATGTTTGAACCTATTCCCCATGTAACAAAATATCTCATAAGCACGCCAAGAAGCAAAACATTTTTGGATGCAAGACCACTTTGACCTATGGAGATTTCAAACCTAAACTTTTGTGGAATTTTACCAAAACTAGTTTATAGGGCATCATAAAGTCTGTTTTGACCGTCTCCAATGTTTTACTTGTTAATTATTAAAAAAAAGTCAAATCAATCAAAGCCGGTCATAATTTTCATCATAACAAATAGATAATGTTTTTGCTTTTAACTACTATGGGCACAACGATGGTCATAAGTTGATTAAAACAAGTGATGAAATTAACATTTGAGATACGAATGTCAAATGGCTTCATCATTATTTATAAGTCGTTTGGCATGCTTATCGCAAGTTGGATTTTAACTGCTAGTTATAACCTGACAACGTATGACCATCAATATCTTTTAACTGTTAGATTCATTTCTTCATTTATTTCTTTTATTAAGACTTTTTCAAAGCTTGAATAATTTTTTTCTGAACTGGGAGTTTCATTATTTGAATTTTATTTCTAATCGATTAATAGAGCAAATAATTATCCGTATTCTTTTTTCTACACCGTTAAGTTAAATAAAATTTGAAAAATAATCGATTTATCAAAATTTTTCATGTTAAATAAAATGATAACTTTCCGTATTTTTATTATTTTTATTTAAAAAATTTACCAAATATCAAATCAGTGACATTTTAAAAATTGATAAGTAAGGGAATGTTCGCTAATGTGGCCAGTTAGCTAAAGGGAACCTTTTGTTCTTTTATGTTGCTGCATACTAAATGTTTAAACTGTTTACTGTCATCAAGTTTAATATCCACCATCACTATTTTAAAAAAGTTTTGATGAATGCGCACGTTTTTCTTGCTTTTATTATGTCGTTGCAAAAAACGGCAACATAAAAAGGGAATAACAAGCAAGTTTGAAAGAATTTTCAAGCCGGATTTGTTTGTTTTTTTCTAATTTTAATAAAACAAATTGTTTCCATAAAAGAATAAAAATAAGAAAATATATAACAAATTTAATTTTTCCAATGCTCGCTAATGTGGAAGCTTGTATGTTGTGTTAAGATTTTCTTAATTTACAAAGCAGAGTTTTTTTTACAAATGTTTGAAATGACAACAATAAAATAAAATGTTTATTGACAAAAACCAAATAGAATATCCAGAAGTTGTACAGTGTATGTTCTGTACAGTCCTTTTCGCGCCAAACAATTTTAATAACCCCCTTTGCAAAAAATTGCAGAAACTTTTATTAGTCTTTTGTTTTTGATTCGAATTTGATCAAATTTTATATATTAGTCCCATTAAGGGTTAATGTACTCATTTTGGTGACTATTGTTTAAACATTTCAGATAAGATTATATATATTATTTAATTTTAAAATTGTTTATGAGTAGTTTTACACTGCAATACTATGTTTAATTGTAAATATAAAAGATTTTTATTGCAAGCACATATAGTCGAGCAGCTACTTTTGTTCCTATTGAAAATAGAACTATCATAAAAAAGCACACAGCACTGAACGTAAAATAGGGTCATGTTTGAACAGCTTGTTTCAACGCTTCAATTTCTCTAAATAAGTATAAGATTATTCAGTCATATGCGTAAGAGTTCTTTTGCCAATTTTATACACCTATCCCTCGATTTACACAGTTTTTCTTTTACATGATTCCACTTTTACACGCACGACTTTTAATTTCCGAGGGATGTGGAAATGACCTCGATTTACAAGATTAGTTAATTTAGTAAATGTTAAAATTTTGTAATCTTTAACACACACAGACAAATTAAGTGCCAACTGGATTGAAAAGTGTATATTAATAGCAACAACTTATAAATTCAGTTAGTACAACAATATTAACATTCGATTTCTGAAAATGTTGGGTGTTGCAACTAAAATTCTGTTGTTGGGGAAACTGTCTGAAATTCATAGTAAAAGAATTTATGTAGTAGTAACCGAATTCCTGTTGGCAAATATCTAATTTTTTTTCTGTGTGCAGTTATGGAAAAAATACACACTCCAAAAAGTTAGGAACCTGACGTAACAAAAAAAAACTAATAATGATCACGGATATATTTCTAACAATTTTATTTTCAAAAGCAACCCAGTAAAATAGTAAAATCCAATTAACTGGTTGCAGAACAGATTATACTGTATTGCAACAGTTTCTAATTTTTGTTCTACAACTGGTTCTTTTTATATGGAGTTTGTCCTATTTGCAATAGGTTCTTTACCTCCTAACAAGAACAGGTTGCTTTAGAACCGATTCTAGAACTAGTTATAGAACTGGTTCTGGGACTGTGACAGCAACATGTTCTAGAACCGGTTCCATGTAACCGGTGGTAAAAGAATTGTTGTAACCGGTGGTAAAAGAAGTTGAACAGGTTCAAAGGTTATCTGTTGTAAAAAATTTTGTTGGAAATTTAAACTAATATTAAAGGAAGTTTTTCTCGCAACTTTTTGGTCAGGAAAATCATTAGATAAATGAAAGAATTACTTTTCTTACTAAAATAATTTCAATAATACCCAAGTTTAAGATCGTTTTTTTTTTTTTTTTTTTAACAAAAAATCGCGCATTGTTAATTATTTATTAAAAAACTGTCTTCAACCGCTAATTTAATGTAAACTTTATCTACTGTCAGGTCCGTCCTTACATTAAATGAGCGGACGAAGACATTTTTAATTAATAAATAAACATTACACGGTTTTTTGTTTAACAAAAATCAAATAGTTTTGAACTTGGGTAATATTGCTCACATAATATTTTATGATAAAACATCGAAAATTATACTTTGGGTTTGAATTTTTTAAAATTTAACAGTAAATTATTTGATAATTTCACTATTTTACATGAAAATGCTCATAAACTTCTGCGAAGTAAATTGAAAAGTTTTTTGTGTAATATTGCAAAGATTTAAACAATTTTCCGGATTCTTTGGAGTTTGTTTATGATTTTCTAAACTAAAACATTACAAAAATTAATTTAAAAATTTATTTTTCAGCAACACAATATTGTAATTATAAAACTTAACAGATTAGCTCCGAATTCGTCATTAAATTTAGTTTTGTTTTTACTTATGAAAAGCTCTATAATTAAGAGAACATTTTTCTATATAAAAGCTGTTTTTTTTTTTTTTGAAAGAATATATCGCACACCCAGTTCAAAAGTGACAACTCAAAATTTTAATTTTTCGGTTTTATATACTTAAACTATGCACAATATACTTGTTTCTCTATTATTTTGTATTTTGTTGTTGTTAACTGTTGCTAAAAAACAGATTTATCTTTCTTTATGTTTCAATTGGTATAAAGTTGCAAATGTTTTTTTCGATTTCTGAAAAATGAAAATTTTTGAGTTAACTCACTTTTGTACTAGATATGTGTTTTTATAAACAGATTTGTTTTTACCTCTCAAAACTGTTTGACTGACAAATTAATTAATTTCGTATTTTTTTGATTAAATGGATGGTAATGAATTACATTGTTTACACGCAGAGAAAAAATATAGTTGCAATATGAAACATATTTATCCAACAGCCATAAATGGTTGTTACAATTAAATTATTATGCTAAACAGCCTTTCTTGGGCGTTCTCCAGGGAGCTGGGACCCGTGGGACCGTCCAGGGACCAAAAATTGATACGCGTAGTAACATACAAGTGTGGGCACTTTAATGAAAGGAAATTTCCTCAGAATTTAAAAAATTATATTATTGAAGCCGAGCAAAAGCCGGGCTGAAGGACGGGCTGAATTAGAAAACCTAGTTGTGCTAATTATGATATAAAAATTATACGAAAAATCTCTCCGGTTATCTCTTGTCTACAATCATAATATAAAATTTATTATCTTATTACTCTCTATAATTACAGCCATATTATAGTTGCGCCAACTATAAGATGTCTGTTTTTATGAGCGTTTTCGTTCTTTTAGTTTCATTCTTGTTTAAGATTTTGTGAAAAGAAGTTGTGAGAAGCAGTCAGTCCGAATAAATTAAATACTATTACACAAAAAGACATAAAAATAGAAAACCAATGCAGTTGTGTTAATTGTTATGGTAATATTTTTAGTGAAAGAGGGAGTAATGATACTTATCAGAGATAGTAGGGTTTCAAACTCTATTGAGTTGTTGGAGCATCGTCGGCATGTGGGTTGTGTGACTTTATTCTAAAAATATTACCAAGGGAAGTGTTCTGCTGAGATACGTCGACTCATTCCGAGGGACCATGTTTCTATTCGTACTACCCGCTTGTCAAGTAGATCTCATCCGTTAGTTGTCTATAACCCGGCAAATCGCACAACGCATTACAGAGAAAATCGATTTCAGTCGCACTAGCCATATGTGGAATCGTCGTTGCGGAGGTCTTCCTTGCAACTTACAATGTAGAAAAATTTAAGTTAAATGTCCACAAACACTACAGAGAAAAAATTATCAACCTAAAATATCTTATTAAAGATTTGATTTGAATTTAATTTGTTTCTAAGCAAATATTTAATTGAATCAATTAATATTTTAATTGACTTTTAAATATACAAGGTGGCGCAAAAATAACATTCCGATGTTTTTTGGCTGTAATTTAAAAAAAAAATTAAAAACTTTGATTCTTCTTGTGGATTATTTTTATTTGGTATTTTAATTTTTTTACATCAAGTCGAGAATATGATGTCATGTAAATGGCCGCCGCCACAGTTGATTGTCATTTGAGCCCTTTTTATGGCATAGGCGATAGGTCCTCACATTCTTGACGGATATTGTCTTTAAGAGCTGCAAGAGTCTGAGGCTTGTTGACATAAACCCGCGACTTCAAAAAGCCCCACAAAAAGAAGTCTGGAGCGGTCAAATCAGGCGATCTTGCTGGCCAGTGCAAATCGCCAAAACGGGAGATTAGGCGCCCGGGAAATGCATCCTTCAGCATATCGGTTGTGGCACGTGCAGTGTGTGCCGTTGCACCGTCCTGTTGGAACCACATGCTTTCCAATCCCAATTCATCAAGTTGCGGCAAAAAGAACTCGTTGATCATTGCTCTGTAGCGCTCACCATTCACAGTAACCGTTTGGCCCGCGACGTCTTCGAAGAAAAAAGGTCCGATGACTCCTCCAGCGAAAACAGCACACCATACAGTGACTTTGAGCGCGTGTAATGGCTCTTCGTGGGTTACACGCTGATTTTCAGTGCCCCAGAAGCGTAAATTTTGCTTATTTACGTACCCGCTAAGATGAAAATGGGCCTCATCACTCATGATTATTTTTGATTAAAAATCATATTCCTCTTGGTGGTGATTAAGGATGGCTTGAGCGTATGTTACACGCGATTGGCGGTCAGCAGCTAACAGCTGATGCACCGTCTGGACTTTGTACGGAAACATCTTCAAATCTTGTACCAAAATTCGCTGTAAAGACCGTCGACTGATACCCATTTGCGTGGCACGTCGTCTGGTCTATGTCGACGGCGCTTCCATGACATCCTCGGCTACAGCAGCAATATTCTCTGCAGAACGGCTACTCCGGGGTCTGCCACGCCTGGCAGCATCTCGTGTTGTGCCAGTCTCTTCGAGGCGAGCGGCTAAACGTCGCAGTGTTTCACCAGTAGGCGTTGGACGGCCAGGAAATCTGCGACGAAATTCACGTTGTGCCAAAGTCACCGACCGATTATTGGTCAAATAAATAGTCACCAATATTCCGCGTTCTGGAGCAGTGTAGCGTAACATTGTTTATTAACGTGTATTTCGCATGTGTTTACTACACAAATGTCAAAACAGAACTGACATTAGGGGCCAATCGCAAAATTTATAGCATTTTCTGATAGGAGGATTACTTTTGCGCCACCTTGTATAAATACATATTTTATTTTAGACGCAATTATCATATTATTTTTTCATACACTGTATGCATAAATAGAAAATTTTCAGTGTAAAATACCAAATATATTTGAAGTTAACAAACAAAACAAGCACACACACACAAACAGACTCAGCATTGCAAAAAAACATACATACCAACGTATCTTTACGTTTTTGTGAGTATCATATATTTTTTGTAGAAGTTATTTATAACATTTTTTTCCTTCTTAATTTTAATAAAAGGTTTAATTGATAGTATCATTGCTATGATAGGTGCAAAATCAATTAAAATATTAATTGATTCAATACATTTTTTAATTGAAACCCGTTTTTAGTTTTTTCTGTGTACTATTTCCTCCTCCCCAAAACATATTTTCCTGATATCAACACAATGCAATGCATTAATAGGAAGCATCCCCTGAGTTGTTGGTTCAACGTTAAAAAAATATATATATACGAAGATATTGTTTATTATACGTAAAAGTGTTATACATTAAGTATACATTAAAAAGTGATAAAAAACAGATTTGTTTTAAATATGTTGTACTCACGCATAGTAAATTGTAAACAAACAAAATTTAAGGAAATATGAAAAAATTTAAACAAAATACATGTGCTTTTAAGTCTGAAGTACGATATAATTATAATATGTTTGCAATACGATAAAAATTATTTTCCGCGATCATAATATGATAAATATGACTATAATTTGGCTATAGTGCAAATATTATGATTGCTACAAAAATATTATGATCATTATAAATGTATTGTGAAATTGTATTCTTAACAATACTTTAATGCGTACTTATGCTCTAATCACATTTGTTTTGTAAAAGAGCAAGTTTAGTTTTGCTTTTTTATACACAAATTATTCCCTTCTAAACGGCAAAATACATTGTTTTCATAAACCGCGATTCAAAATGTCATATTTCAAAAAAATGTTTTTTTAAAATTTTTTAAAAAAATGTATGTTAATTATAAATTGTTTGCATATGCCGTGTCCAAGTCCCTATGTGGAGGTCTTACGGTATCCTGAGTTATGTATAAAAGTGTGAAAAAACTGAACTAAAAAGCCGATAACGCAGAAACATTCCGGGGTACCACATAGAGATTTGGTAAGAGTATAGAAGAACAATTTATAAATAGCATATATTTTTTTTTAATTTTAGAAAACCAGTTTTTTGAAATACAATGGTTTGCACCACGGATTTAAAAAAAAAATACATTTTACCGTCGAGAAGAGAATTATTTTTGTGAACCAGTAGAAAGACGATTTAAACTTAAATCGATAAAAAGATATGGGCAATTATATGCTACTACACTCAAAAAAAAAGTTTATAAAGTCAGCAAAAAATTTTGCTGAGTCAACAAAATTTTAGTCAGGAGGATGCTTGCAAAAAAGTTGCTAATGTCAGCAAAATCTTTTGCTGAAAATCAGCGAGCTGATTTTTAGCAATAAAATTTGTAGATTCAGCAAAAGTTTTGCTAACACTTAGTAGATTAGAAATAAAAAAGCCTTGCTAAAAAGTAATAAATTTTTTGCTGAATTTTAGTAGACTGAAAAAAACGCGAAAAATTTGTAGAGAAATTGTAATTTAGTTAATTTATTTGCTGAAAATCATAAAACATATTTTTGTGATTCTTTTAAAAATAATTTACTATAAAATATGATTATAAAAATTTTCATTTTTCCACATTGACGACATGAATTAATTTAATATCTGAAATATATAGAAATAAATATATATAACATAACAAAAATTTTCTTTCAATTACTTACATCAATGGTTGTCTAAATGATGATATCGTTTAAAGGACGCAACTGCCGAAGATAATTATAGAAACGAAACGAAAAAATAAACAAAAACAAAAACAAAGGAAACGAAAAAAACAACCATTTTCTGCAATAAGAAAAAGGAACCATAAAAATCTACCTAAGATGTGTGTCTTTGTCTTTCGCTTTACTCTGTCTACATTTCTGTATATGTTTGTTTGCAATTTGACCACACTATTATTATTCTATAAACATTTAGTTTAAATAAATAAATATTTTATTTTGTCTTTTATTTAATTAATAGACAATTATTTTCACAAGCCGGTTGTTACGAAACTCATATCTAAATTGTACGTTAGTGGGCTGGTGACATTTGTGAACCTTCCTAAGTGTGTACCTTGCTCTTTTCTCCGACTGCTTCAGTCAACGTGGATTCTTTTATTTTATAGGAAAATTACACTCACCCCGATATATGGACATAAGCAGAAAATTTGTACACACATATATTAATTTTAACTTAGACAAAGACTATAAACGGGTTTCAGACGGACGTTATTATCAGATAATTAGACTTTAATATCAGCAGTGCTTATATATTGCCTGCTCTTAACCCCCTCCCTACCTATGTCTTCTGTTGGTTTTGAAGACCCAAATAATTGCACTACGGAATTTAATTAAATAATTTCAGACCATGATTTTCAATTTAGCAATCCATCCTTGTTTTATTTTACAATGAATTAAATTTATATTTATGGTGGTTTATAATTTCCATATTTTCAAATTTCGACAGGACTTAGTTTAACTTTAGATATAAGTGTCACCCTAATGACAAAAAAAATTATCAAGGAAAAATGTAAATACTAACCCGAAATTATAAAGATAAAAAGAAATTTTAAAAGATAGATATAACGCAAAATTGATACTGAACAATGTTTACGAATATGGATAATTTAGAGCAGAAAAAAAATACTTGTAACAAAAAAAAAAAAAGAAGAATAAGAAATTGCAATAAATTAAGTTGGAGTAGGAAGACATATCAAGATCAAAACAAATTACAACAATAATTTTAATATTCCATACTAATAGAGTTTGTACTCTTCGTACTCCAACAAAAAAAAAACGCAAAATTTTAAATAAAACCAAACTCAATAACAATATATAAAAAAAATAATTGTTTACTCACTGTTGTTGTTGCTGTCTGGAATCGGCTGATGTGGAAGATCTTCTCCATCGATGCACTAATTGTAATTCCAATCATATCAGAGACAACAAAAATGTTTCTTTTTCACTGAGTTTCGTTAAATAATATAAAATTTTGCACCAAAAAAAATTTATAATATAAAAATGAATTCACCAAATTTTTAACTCTAACCACTAAATTATTTTTAACCTATAATTGGCTTTACACTTAAAATTATTAAAATTGTTTCGTTAATAAACCTGGTTCACTTGTTTGCTCTGTAATTTTATTTTATTTTTCTGTCGGTATGTCGACTTCTTTGCTTTTACTTTAGCACTAAAATTCTTTTTTTTTTTTTTTTTTAAGAAGTAAATGAAGTCAAAATATCGAGGGAAAAAGAGATTGGAAAAAAACCAAGTTTGAAAGAATTAGAAATAGTAAGAACAAGCAAGGAACAAATTTATGAATGAAATTATGTTTTCTTCTTTTTCGTTTTTTTTTTCTTTTCTTATATCAAAAAAATTAAGAATGAATTTGAAACAAAGCAAAAAAAAATTATAGTAAACTGAAATTACTATTATTTTTAATAGCAAACATACGAGGGTAATTGAAAAATGTGAAATATAAATTTTGAAAAGTTATCTTAAATAGTAATTTTTTTGTTTCATTTTGATTTGATTTTAATTAATTTAGAATTATTTGGCCTAAATTAGCAATTCATTAATTAGGGTTAAGTTTTAATGCCACCACTCAAAAATTAATTAAGTTTTTGATAAGTTTCAGAAGGTTGAATTTTCCTTTAAATTCTAAAACATTTTTTTATAAATCGTGGAGTATACTTGGTTATTGTCCGGTTTAAGTCAGTGTCGTAAAATTTTTGGCACAAAACAAAAGTTATGTAACGCCTTGATGTAATTATGATATATACAGTATATATATAACACCGCGTGGTGCCCTTCAAGTGCCCTCGATTTTACCGGCACAAATTATCTAAAATTTAATAAAAATTCGTTGTAAATCAAAACTACGCCAATTGTAGGAAATATTATCCTCTTACCTCATTTAGATTATCGGGAAAATATGGGATTACCCGTGGTGGCTAAAATTTGGCATGTGGTTTCGGGACCACATGCGCGAATTTATACTTAAAATATTCACTATTTTTTTATTCTTCACAATGGTATTATTGGAAATGATTTCGTAATTTTATAATCCTACAATAAATTTATACATATTGCAGAAATATTCAAATAATATAATTTCATTTTATAATTACCAGTAGCTTTGTATATATAAAAAAAATGTGATCGCAGTATAAATTAAATTTATATAAAACTACTGTACTCTTTTAGTTTTAATTGAAAGACAATCGTACGCTATTAAGGTTTTAAACTCAATGACATTTCAATATCAAGCCAATCTCGATATTACCAACGTTTCTTATGTATTAAAATCAATTTTATAGAGAAATTTAAGAGACAAATATAAAATGAAACATTCGATAACATTAATCTATTATTCGATTTCGATTATTTTAGGGTTTTCCTACCATGTCCTGGGTACTCATTTAAGAATTACGGAATATTACAAAAATCTATAAAACCAACCTAGAACAAAATATGTTTTGCAGCACAGTTGCCAAAACATAGAAAAGGTTGGAAAATCCTGCTCTTTTCATGGCACTCCATCCAAAAAAAACTTAAATTATCCGTTTTTATCGCCTTCCAGTAAGATATGAATTTTACAAGTTCAAAACATTTGAAATATTAAAACCCCTAACGATGCTGGAACAAACGGTATTTGAAAATAAATGATAATTCATATTACTTTTGCGTTTTTTGCGGTTTAAAAATAATATATATATTTTTTTTTTTCACAGAGTTGTTTAGCCAATTTAGCCAACGATTTTTCATAATATGGTTACTAGCGATTATCGATCAAACGTCTAATAATTTCGAGATTTTCAAATGTCTTAGTTATCTGTTTTCAACAAAAAAACAACTGTTTCAAAATTACTGAGGCCAAAAAAAAATAAACTAGAAAAATTGATGGTTTAACTGCTCCTTATATCCTTTCCATGATAAAATTCACGCCTACGCGTTTCGTAATCCTCCAATTCATAAAGGTTATTACCCTTAAGGCTAACGACTTTAGCTTTTATAAATTTAGGAGCAAACTTTGCACAAAATTTGTTACCGGCATTGCTTAGAGTAAAATTCCCTCCTGTAAACCGTTTCGCCGATATTAAATATTTTATTACTACTCCGCAAATTATATCTCTTTGCTGAATTTTCAAAAGCGTTTGTCATATGCTGCACAACGTTTTTACGAATAATATCTAATTTGTCCCTAGGGTTTAAAATTTGACAATCAAAGGATCCTAAACGACGATGTAATTCAAAATCAGAGGCGTGTGTTATCATACTCTGCCCAAACAAAGCATAATAGGGACTGCATCTAATCGATTGGTGAAACGAGCTCCGAATAGCTTCGGCGATATCGGGTAAATGTGCGTCCCATTCAGAATGGTCTTTGGGAATATAGGATCTTATTCCAGTGATAATTGTGCGATTTACGCGTTCGCTCGCGTTGGCCTGTGGGCTGTAAAGAGCAGTAAAAACATGTTTTACCCCACGATCCTTTAAACAATTCTCAAATAATGAACATTTAAATTGTTTGCCATTATCACTCAAAAGCATTTCGGGTGTGTACCAAAAATGGGAAAAATTTCATCTTTTAGAAACGAAACAACAGCTGATGATGTAAATTTTCTAATGGGCTTGAGAAAAGGGAACTTGGTTAACTGGTCCAACAATATTATAATGCCAATATTACCCTTTTTCGACCTAGGGTACGGACCCAACAAATCAATATATACATTCTGAAAAGGACGGACAGCGGAAAAGTGATTCACCATAGGAGGCCTCAGTGAAGTATTAGGGGCTTTTGTTTGCTTGCAAACTGTGCAACTTGAAATAAACTCTTTTACGTCATTTGACATTTTTGGCCAATAAAAATTCAATTTTAATCTTTCCAATGTTTTCGCCACCCCACCGTGACATTTATTAGGAGGGGAATGGGCATTTTCAATTACAGAACTTACTAAAGTAGCAGGGACCCAGATTTTCCAAATAAAAATTTCATTTTCAGAATCGCCATCAGCAAAATCACACCGTTTATAAATTTTATTCTCAACAACTTTAACGTCAGGTAGTTTAGATTGATTTTCAATGATATTGTTCCTTAATTCAACATATGCTTCGGAATCAAATTCAGGAGAAGCCAAATTAATTAATGGGCGAACCTCCAATTCCTCAACTGGATTAAAATTTTGGCGTGATAAACTATCGGGCACAACATTTTGCGACCCACGACGATGCTCAATTTTAATACGGTACCCTTGTAGCTTCAGAGACCAGCGCGCCAACCTGCCCGAAAGATCGGTTTGGCGCATTAGCCACTGAAGGCTGGAGTGGTCTGTTACAACCAAGAAGTCCTGGCCCTCCACATAGGGTCTAAATTTTTTCAATGCAAGGATCACAGATAAGCATTCCAACTCAGTCACGCTGTAATTTGACTGAGCTTTATTAAGCTTTTTTGAAAAGAAAGCCACCGGCAACTCCTGACCGTTTTCATCTCTTTGCGCTAAAACGGCACCTACTCCGAATTTACTGGCATCGCATTGAAGAATAAAGGGCCTGCTGTAATCTGGGCTTACTAACACAGGAGCTGCAGAAAGTTTACCCTTTAAACTTTCAAATGCACTTTGGGCCTCCTCATTCCATGAAAAATTGTTTCCCTTTTTTAACAAATTGGTGAGTGGTACGGTAATTGAAGCAAAATTATCAACGAATCGCCGATACCACCCGGCCATGCCGAGGAATCTTCGCAAGTGCTTCACCGATGTCGGACGAGGGTAATCGGTTACAGCCGATATCTTTTCGGGATCGGTACGTAAAGTACCATTACCCACCACATAACCAAGGTATTGGACTTCTTTGATACAAAACTTACTTTTCGGACATTAATAGTGAGACCGGCTTGACGTAACTTACTCGCAACTTCAGACAAAACTGCCATATGTTGATCGAAAGACTCGGAAATAATGAGTAAATCGTCAAGATAGACGAAAACCTCTTGCTTCAAATGACATGGAATTACGTGGTCCATTAATCGACAAAGAGCTTGTGGGGCATTAGTTAGGCCGAACGGCATAACACCATAACGGTATAATGGGCGGTTTGGAACTGTAAAGCAAGTATAATCACGCGATTTTATAGATAAAGGTATCTGCCAAAAGGCACGGCGTAAATCTAATGATGAAATAAATTCAGCTTTGGGTAAACGGCTTAAAATTCCCTCAATATGAGGTAAAGGGTAGGCATCCTTAACAGTAACACTGTTAAGTTTCCTAGAATCTAGACACAGACGGACTTTTTCGGACTTTCTAACAAGGACAACCGGACTGGACCACGGACTACATGGAGGAGCCTCCTCAATAACACCGAGCTTTAACATTTCATCGATTTCGCTATGAACCAACTTCTCTATCGCGGGGGAAATTGGAAAGTACCGTTGCTTAACAGGACGTGTACCCGGTTCCAATTCTATTTCGTGTTCTAAAAGTGAAGTTTTACCCAGCCCATCAATCTCATAAGAAGGAAATAAATTTTTCACCGATTCTAAGCGTAATTCCTGGTTAGATGTCATCTCATGTTTTTCATATTCCACTAAATTCGAATCTCCAATGATATTAACTTCCGAGATAATATCAGGAGCTAATGAGAACTTTCTCCAAAGTCTACTCCTAATATAATCTCCTGGGCCAACGACGGAACTATATAAAAATCAATCGTTTGAGTTTTATCCTTAAAACTAACATTGGTTTTGAAATTAGCAAACACAATCTGTTGCTTACCATCAGCAGTACTGACGTAAGTTTTATGTTGTCTAAAATTGTTCTTACTACAAAGATCCTTGGCCAAATTTCCTCCTAAACATGAAACTTGAGCTCCACTATCTAACAATCCTAAACGCTTCTCTCCAAAAATTTCAATTTCGCCATAAGGCCTAAGATCATTCGTCCTATTTGTTATTGAACAAATTAAAGCGGCCAGCGATTTCATTGAAGATTTTATGTTTTTCCAAAAATTTAATTGACGAGATGAAGAACGTTGTTTTCTGCGACTAATCTGGGCATTAGGAGTATCATTAAATATTTGTTTTCTTTTTTCATTATAAATTTTAAGACGAATATCATATGGAACTATTTCCCGAAGCTGAGAATCCGAAGATTTCATACGTTCGGTTGTCAAGTCAGGGTTTTTAAGGACTTTCAAAACTTTCAATTGGGGTTCGAGTGGTCCGGGCGAAGGTTCTGTTTCACACCTTCGCTCGACCGCGAGTTTCCCGGACTACATTTGTTACAATTTGGCTTATAAATGCCCACGGCTCCACATCCATAACAAAAAGTAGTTCGGTCCTCTAGACAATCAAAATACCTATGGCCACTGTTACGGCAATTCCAACATACCAAATTATTTGTAGAACCTCTAGCCAATTCACTAATCTCCGACTCTGGCAAAACTTCATTTCCCAATTCCTCATCACCCTCAATAAAAACTTCATTTATTGGTCTACGCTGAAATGTGCCTCTAGTCAAATTGCTATCAGCTTTAGAAATTTCCTTAAATAAATTCTCACCTTTTATACAAAGACGACGTAAATCTGCTACAGAACTTATATTTACATACAACAACTGCTGGCGTATTTTGGGACGTAACCCACGCTGCAAAATATCCACTATTTCCTGTTCACGCAAAGGAGTGGATAAATCTTCGGCGATTTTATAAATTGCATTTTTGTAATCGTCAAAAGATTCAGAAGGAGTTTATCGCCGAGCACGCATATCCTCCTTAATATCTATATCCGATCGGTGTTGCTCAAAATTTGTGCGCAAAGCTTCACATAAAACTGGCCATGTAACCCTATTTACAGTACGGCGAAAATGCCAGTACCAATCCTTAGCGTCCTTTGTAAATAAACTTTGGACATGTTCGCAAAATAAATTAAAATTACCATTTAGGGTATCGTGAACCAGCGATTCTATTCTATATATAAAGTTATCAACTGAAAGCCTAGCCGATCCATCGAACTTAATGTCCCAGCTGTTTATCAAGTTAGCAACTTTATAATAATTATTCATAACTGTGATATCACTTACACGCTCATCGAATCTATTATGGGAAATATTAGAAGGTCTGTTATTATTTTCCGCAAAATTAGGCATATCACGAGGCCACTCGGGATCGTTATAGCGAGATGGATTTGCACCCTCTGGAGGAGCAGGGTTAGCCGTTGGAAAAACCAAATTAAGATTACCTAATGCATTCGCTAATGCTACTTCAATAATACGATTCACGCGCTCATCTAAATCTTGAAAAATTGTTGCTTGTCGTGCAGACACAACCGCAGAAACAATGCTACGAATTCGGCTATCCTCATTATTATCAGCTGAGCCTGAATTATTATCATTAGAATTAGCTTCGCGAGCAGAATTATTTTCCTGGGCAGCAGGTTCAGTACCTGAATCTCGTGGCTGAGATTGATTCAAAGCATGAGTTGAAGTGGATGGTACAATTGAAATTAAATTTTGTGACATATTTGGGTTGTTTGGTGGGTGACTTGTAGCACGTGACCTGGTACGAGCACCCCTATTGGCAGTTGTAGTTACTCCAAATTCACGGCTATTACAATGAGTTCTACACTGAGGACAAGTAGCATTACGTTTTAACCAGGTTATTAAACAATTACGATGAAATTGGTGGTTACATGAAGTTCGCAACACCTCATCAGTACCAATTCCATTTAAATTTTCCCTACAAATAGTACAAACTTGGGTGGACAGATTATCACTACTGTGACGCAATGACATTTTCTTCCAATATTAAATTCTAAACTAATTATAACCGTATAATTCGTTAATGATCGATAGTTCTATATTGAACTTAATTTATTTTAATCAAAATAATAATAAAGTTTCAAAATACAATTGGTCTTACTTTTATTTAATCTATTTCCGTAGTCAAAATTTATATATTAAAGTCTAGATATTTATAACTTCCATAGAAAGTTAACAAGGATTTTATAATTCGGTAAAGAACATGAACAGAAATCAGAATTCTTTATTCGCAAAATTAAACCTTACAAAAACAAGAAACCATATTAAGGAGATAACTATTTGAGTAGGGTAATCAGACTCGTTTCTTCAAATCTGAATAAATTTCCCAAATACTCTAATAGTAAACGGACCAAAGTTTGAAATTTAGTTGATAATTTAGCGTGGTAATAAGGACTTAATTAAAAAAAATATTATCCTATATAAATTCCAACGCCAAAACTTAAAAATAAAAGATTATTTAATTTTTGTCATTTTGTCTAAGGCACATATAAATCGAAGATGGATTTTTCTAAATTTTTATTTTTCATGTGGCCTGAGCGTATCGGGCCCCACGTTGGGCGCCATTCTGTTACGAAACTCATATCTAAATTGTACGTTAGTGGGCTGGTGACATTTGTGAACCTTCCTAAGTGTGTACCTTGCTCTTTTCTCCGACTGATTCAGTCAACGTGGATTCTTTTATTTTATAGGAAAATTACACTCACCCCGATATATGGACATAAGCAGAAAATTTGTACACACATATATTAATTTTAACTTAGACAAAGACTATAAACGGGTTTCAGACGGACGTTATTATCAGATAATTAGACTTTAATATCAGCAGTGCTTATATATTGCCTGCTCTTAACCCCCTCCCTACCTATGTCTTCTGTTGGTTTTGAAGACCCAAATAATTGCACTACGGAATTTAATTAAATAATTTCAGACCATGATTTTCAATTTAGCAATCCATCCTTGTTTTATTTTACAATGAATTAAATTTATATTTATGGTGGTTTATAATTTCCATATTTTCAAATTTCGACAGGACTTAGTTTAACTTTAGATATAAGTGTCACCCTAATGACAAAAAAAATTATCAAGGAAAAATGTAAATACTAACCCGAAATTATAAAGATAAAAAGAAATTTTAAAAGATAGATATAACGCAAAATTGATACTGAACAATGTTTACGAATATGGATAATTTAGAGCAGAAAAAAAATACTTGTAACAAAAAAAAAAAAAGAAGAATAAGAAATTGCAATAAATTAAGTTGGAGTAGGAAGACATATCAAGATCAAAACAAATTACAACAATAATTTTAATATTCCATACTAATAGAGTTTGTACTCTTCGTACTCCAACAAAAAAAAAACGCAAAATTTTAAATAAAACCAAACTCAATAACAATATATAAAAAAAATAATTGTTTACTCACTGTTGTTGTTGCTGTCTGGAATCGGCTGATGTGGAAGATCTTCTCCATCGATGCACTAATTGTAATTCCAATCATATCAGAGACAACAAAAATGTTTCTTTTTCACTGAGTTTCGTTAAATAATATAAAATTTTGCACCAAAAAAAAATTTATAATATAAAAATGAATTCACCAAATTTTTAACTCTAACCACTAAATTATTTTTAACCTATAATTGGCTTTACACTTAAAATTATTAAAATTGTTTCGTTAATAAACCTGGTTCACTTGTTTGCTCTGTAATTTTATTTTATTTTTCTGTCGGTATGTCGACTTCTTTGCTTTTACTTTAGCACTAAAATTCTTTTTTTTTTTTTTTTAAGAAGTAAATGAAGTCAAAATATCGAGGGAAAAAGAGATTGGAAAAAACCAAGTTTGAAAGAATTAGAAATAGTAAGAACAAGCAAGGAACAAATTTATGAATGAAATTATGTTTTCTTCTTTTTCGTTTTTTTTTTCTTTTCTTATATCAAAAAAATTAAGAATGAATTTGAAACAAAGCAAAAAAAAATTATAGTAAACTGAAATTACTATTATTTTTAATAGCAAACATACGAGGGTAATTGAAAAATGTGAAATATAAATTTTGAAAAGTTATCTTAAATAGTAATTTTTTTGTTTCATTTTGATTTGATTTTAATTAATTTAGAATTATTTGGCCTAAATTAGCAATTCATTAATTAGGGTTAAGTTTTAATGCACCACTCAAAAATTAATTAAGTTTTTGATAAGTTTCAGAAGGTTGAATTTTCCTTTAAATTCTAAAACATTTTTTTATAAATCGTGGAGTATACTTGGTTATTGTCCGGTTTAAGTCAGTGTCGTAAAATTTTTGGCACAAAACAAAAGTTATGTAACGCCTTGATTTAATTATGATATATACAGTATATATATAACACCCGCGTGGTGCCCTTCAAGTGCCCTCGATTTTACCGGCACAAATTATCTAAAATTTAATAAAAATTCGTTGTAAATCAAACTACGCCAATTGTAGGAAATATTATCCTCTTACCTCATTTAGATTATCGGGAAAATATGGGATTACCCGTGGTGGCTAAAATTTGGCATGTGGTTTCGGGACCACATGCGCGAATTTATACTTAAAATATTCACTATTTTTTTATTCTTCACAATGGTATTATTGGAAATGATTTCGTAATTTTATAATCCTACAATAAATTTATACATATTGCAGAAATATTCAAATAATATAATTTCATTTTATAATTACCAGTAGCTTTGTATATATAAAAAAAATGTGATCGCAGTATAAATTAAATTTATATAAAACTACTGTACTCTTTTAGTTTTAATTGAAAGACAATCGTACGCTATTAAGGTTTTAAACTCAATGACATTTCAATATCAAGCCAATCTCGATATTACCAACGTTTCTTATGTATTAAAATCAATTTTATAGAGAAATTTAAGAGACAAATATAAAATGAAACATTCGATAACATTAATCTATTATTCGATTTCGATTATTTTAGGGTTTTCCTACCATGTCCTGGGTACTCATTTAAGAATTACGGAATATTACAAAAATCTATAAAACCAACCTAGAACACGGTGACAGCGCAAAATTATATTGTTTTAATCCTCAATTTTGTTTTATGTATGAAAAACAGATACAAAAACTTCCATGTTGATTTTTTTATGTCTTATTAGAGCTGTACTTTTTAGTATCATTTTCATTTCTCTACTACATCTTGACATGCAGCGACATCTACTTCATTCTGCGTATATCTGTCAATCTGGTTGTCGTCCACACTATTAATGTGCTTATCAGCACAATTTTTTTTTAGCAAAATAAATTAGTAAAACACTAGTATATTAGTAAAGCATTAGTATAAAACAGTTAAGTGTTGAATAAGTATAACAAAAATTTTAGCTGAAAACACGATTTTAGCAAAAAATTTTGCTAAAAAATAATATACCTGATTTACAAGACGTTTTACTAACTTTTCTACTAACTTATTTTTTTGAGTGTACTTTTGCAAAACTTTTATATATTTTATTTCAATGAATTATTTTTTTTATGTAAATCCTTTTTCTACTATATTTAGTATATTTTTTTAGATTTTTATCAATAACTTGAATCCCATAAGAATGAATGGGAATGAATTATAATTAAAATATATTTTTTTGAAAATAAAAAAAAAACACAGTTTTACACCGGTTTAAACCGCTGATTTTGAAAAAAAAAAAGCATTTTACCTTCAAAAACTTATTTTTTTTTTTGCTTATTTTGTTTAAATCACGACAACAGTGGTATCAGTGAATCACGTAGCTTTAACCGTACTTCTAAATAATTTGTTAAATAAGTTTTGGGATTTCATCACATTTAATTACTGTAGTTTAATAAATAATTGAAAAACAAAATGACGTTTTAACAATGAAACTTAGTGTATAAATCAAAATGAAATCATGTCTAATTTTCCAATACATTGATTTATATTTAATTTTTTTTTATTATTTGGAATGTGTTATTTGGAATTGTATCAAATTATTTATAACTTGATCAAATTAGATAGACCCATTTTTCGGATCAAATTATAGCAAATGAGTTACCATTTAGCAAATGAGTAACTTATGAGATAAGGTTAGGCATGCCATTTTTCGGGTCAGCTGATATATGATGTAATATGGAATTATATATAACTTTTTCATCGTGTTACCATTTTATAGGTTTTTAGGGTTTTCAATTCAGGTTAAGAAAATAATTAATGGAGATTTTCCTTTGTTTTGTGGGGTTTATGTTTTTGTTGTTTATTTAAGTTTTAAAGTTTTTTTTTTTGTTGGTCTTGAGTTTTGAATTTCTTTTTTAGTTAAGTTTTGTGTTTGTTGTTTATAAATTTTATTGTTCGGCCTTCTGCCGCAAGTAGAGGATCTGCCTGTCGTTCGTGAACTAGTCGGCCAATGATAGACTACTTTCGGCATGTTATGTCCTGGGTTTGGTGACAAATATCAAAAATGAATTAGTCCGCCATACACGATAAAACACAAAATTCAAAGATTTTAAGCAGATCCGATGGCAAAGAGCTTATAATATTATTAGAAATTTTAACCGTTAGAAGTTTTAAAAGTTATAAAGTTTTCAAAATGTATGCAAAATTACGGAAAAAAGTAATATACGGTACGTAAATATACAAAATCATTGCCTAAACTTATGGTTTATGCACGTACAAATAAAGTTTGGACCTTTGTCTTTAAAATATTGACTCAGAAGCTGGGAAAATGTTGCATATTGACCAAGTTATAACTATAATTCAGAAAACGTCCAAAAGCCCCCCATTTTTGGGGAAAATCGATTTGCGCTACCCTTTAACCTTTTCCAAAAAAACTCAAAAAAAAAAATTATCTGTAAGCATTCAAATTAAGCGTGAGCAACAAACAGTAGTGTTTCCAAAAATCGATTTTTTGAGAAACCGTTTTTTTTGTTCAACCGAATGTGAAAAAGCCGGTTAACCGGCCATAATTATATAAGCATTTTTCTTACCAAAAATGTACAAAATGCTGGTAAAAATGTGAACATTAAACTTCAGTATTCAAAACATTTACATCTTTTTATAAAAGCGTTAAAACAGATTTTTCTGAAAATGCTAAAAAAAATTGACCTGATAAACACATTAATAGTATGGACGATAAACAGATTAAAGGATATACGAAGAATCAAGTAGATGTCACGGCATGTCAAAATTTAGTAGATACGAGGAAAATGATACTAAAAAGCATAACTCTAGTTAGACATACATATAAAAAAAAATCAACCATGCAAGATTTTTGTATGTTTTTCATACAAAAGGACGCTAACAATGGTAATACATATGCGGATTAAAAGAACTTTAATTTTGTGTTGGCACCGGCGGCTTGTCAAAATAATTGTGTATTAATTAAATTAAAGACGAAATAAAGTATTTAAATTTAATAAACATTAACGCCTGTATTCATAAAAAATCTTAATTCGAATTTCAAATACATTTAATTAAAACACATCTTAAGCCATAAAACTGTATTCATAAACGAATATTAGCTTCAAATAACTTTTTTAATCCTTGTGTGAAAGTTGATATTCGTTTATGAATACAGTTTCAAGGCTGAAATTTGTGTTTTAAATAAAATACATTTGAAATGCTGTTTAATATTTTTATGAACACGGGGGTAAATGTGTATATTTGTAAACTAAATCTTTAAAGTGATTATTAATGTAGTGTTGTCAAATTGCAAACAAATATACGTCAGGTAGTCAGACTATAGCGAAAGACATGGACACAACTCTTAGGTAGTTTCTTATATTTCCTTTTATTTATTGCTAAAAAAATGGTTGTATATTTAGACAACCATTGATGTAAGTAGTTGAACGATAATGTTATTTGTGTTATATGCCAATGTGGAGGTACCAAAAATCTTTATATTTTGTAACGCATTGTAAATTATTTTTAAAAGAATCACAAAAAAAGGTTACAGATTTTCAGCAAACACATAAACTAAAATATTATTTTTTTCGGTTTACTAATATTCAGCAAAGATTTTATTAACTTTTAGCAAGAATGTTTTATTTTTTAATCAGCTAAGCTGAATCTACTAATTATGATTTTGCTGACATTAGCAATTTTTTTACAAGCACCCTCCTGAATAAAATTTTGCTGACTTTACTAACTTTTTTTGTGAGTGTTGAAAATTTATATTATTAATTATGGTGTCAAATTAAATTAGATAACACTATATAAAGCTCCATATCAGGGTATACGGGTAGTTTATTTTTTAATTTTATAAAAGTTAATAAATAAAATGCTCCCCTCCTTACTTTTCCTGAACAGTTTTGGCCCAAAACCATAGACTACTTTTAAAATTTTGAAACATAATGTAGGTTTAGTTCAAGGTTATTATCATATAAAACACCTTAAAAAAAATTAAACAGAAAAAATAGTATATTTTGTTTATAGTTTATGTTAAATGACTAACATGAAATGGATTATTAAACACAAAAAAATAAGTTAGTAGAAAAATTATTAAAACGTGTTGTAAATCAAGTATACTACTGTAAAAAAAAGGCCGCTAAAGTCAGCAACATTCTTGGTGTAAACTTGCTAATAGCAGCAAAACATCAAAAAATTATCAAATTTTCTGCAAGGATCCTCCCACCAAAAATATTGCTGACTTTATAGACTTTTTAGCGTATTTTTCAGCAAATGTTTTGCTAAAATTAGGTTTTCAAATAAACTTTGATTATACTTATTCAGCATTTAACTGTTTTGAACAAATGTTTTATTAATAGTTTACTAATGTTTTACTAATTTGTTTTGCTAAAAAATTGTAATTATAAACACATTAATAGTGTGGACGACAACCAGATTGAAAATATACGCTGAATTGAAAAATATTTGCTAAATCTACGCATTTTCTGCTAAAGACCAGCCCGCTGATTTTTAGTAATTTTTTTGCAAGCATTGGTCCTGACTAAAATTTTGCTGACTCAGCAAAATATTTTGCTGACTTTACTAACTTTTGGTTTGAGTGTATGATGACTTGTAAAAGTAAACTATGAATTTGTGTGTGTCTCATTTTTTCTTTGGAATCTTAGAAATCCCTTTCTAAACAAGTTTTGTTAAACGCAATACAAAAACAAGTCATTAAACTTTGAAAATAACTGAATTTTATGTTTAAATGGAATTTAAAAAATAAAAGCGTAAAATATATTAAAACATCAAATTGTCTGAATGAAGATTGACTCATTTATTTTTGAACATATTTAATAGAAATATACATACATATTACGATTGAAATATTTATACCGGCTTTCTGATTATGACGTTTATTTTTGTTTTTTTTATACTTTTTGACCTTACATTTTATATTTATGTTATAAATTAACGATTAACTAACTAGCTGACCAGGCAAACGTTGTTTTGCCTTCAAATTTTAATTGTAATTAATTCTTTAAATCAAGAAATTTCTTTTACGCAAATAAATAATTAAAAAAATAAATTAACATTAGTAAATCATTTTAAAATTTGTAATTTCATGGGAAGCCCAACGCCTCTTTGTCCTTCTATCGCCTTTATTTGCTGAAGTATATAAAATGAATAGCTGAAAACAACTGCCATAACAACTGCGACGTCACCTATTACCGGTGCATTAAAGCGCCGCTCATGCTCACCAGCCGCTGTCTGGTCAGCTCTTATCACAACCGTAAATTCATCTGTCGGCATCTGGTCTAGGGCTGTTTTGAATAGACGGATGAGGCTGTTGTGTTCGTGTAACATAGCTTGAAGATTAACATAGGTTTTTTGTAAATATTAACATAGGTTTTTTGTAAATATCTTCGGAACTACATAACTGTTTTATATATATATAGCGGTACCACGCCCATTTATCCCATTCCGCCCATTTTCAGTTCGACTACTAATATTTGTAATTGATGGACTCCTACAAAATTTGAAGGCTATATAGCTAATATAGAACCCTAGATATTTAATATTAATATTAATTTTGTATATGAGCTAAATAATCACTTTGTATGGGAGCTGGCACGCCCACTGGTATGATCCCGCCCAATTTTCCCATGACTATTCATAATATAATCAACGTGCACAAATGTCTAAGACTCTGGCTATTATAGAACTGTAGATATATGATATTAAATATTTACTTTGTCTGGGAGCTGACACGCCCACTGGCCCAATCACGCCCATTTTTCTCATGACTATTCACATTAACAAATAATCAACGTGCACAAATTTCTAAGACTATGACTATTATAGTACTGTAGATATATGATATTAAATATTTACTTTGTATGAGAGCTGCCACTCCCACTGGTCCGATCCCGCCCATTTTTTTCCTGATTATTCAAATCAGTAACATATGGGATACTGCAATGTTTCAAAACTCTTGCTATCACAATAGTCAAGATATATGATGTTATTCAAGTTATGTGGGAGGGGCCACGCCCACTTGAAATATATATATCCGAAAACCTAATTTGGACTATAACCTGTCAAATGAAACCGGTTTGGGCCAAATCGGTTGGATTGTTTTAGAGTCTATAGAGGACAAACATACAAACATTGTATTTTATATAAAGGGTGTCCCAAGAAGAACGCAATTTTTAAATCTGGCAACATTTGAAGTGTCATTGTTGGACATTTGAACAATTGTTATTGTTTGCTAGTAGAAAGTACGAGGTTAGTAAAAATGCACGCTGCACGAATGAACAACGCATTCTCATTGTGAAATTGTTTTTACCAACATGACAACATGAAAATGCTGATTTTGCCGATAAAATCATCTTCAGTGACGAGGCCCATTTTCATCTTGATGGCTTCGTCAATAGGCAGAATTGTCGCATTTGGGGTGAGGAAAATCCTCGAGTGATTCACGAGAAGCAAATGCATCCTCAAAGTGTCACTGTGTGGTGTAGTTTTTGGGCTGGAGGAATCATTGGACCTTTTTTTTATGAAAATGAGCAAGGTCAAACGCAAACAGTCAATGGTGTTCGGTATCGTGAAATGATAACCAGTTTTTTCTTGCCTAGAATTGAAGAAATGAATGTGGAGGGCATGTGGTTCCAACAAGACGGCGCCACATGTCATACAGCCAGAGAAACAATTCAATTGCTGCATCAGTCATTTCCCGGTCGTGTTATTTCGCGTTTTGGAGATCAGAATTGGCCGCCTAGATCGTGCGATTTAACACCATTAGATTTTTTTCTTTGGGGTTTTTTGAAGTCGATGGTTTACGCGAATAAGCCGACGACGACTCAAGCCTTAAAAGAGGAAATTGGACGCTGCATTAATGAAATACCGCAGCATTCATGCAAAACGGTCATTGAAAATTTCATTAAAAGATCGCGTGCATGCCAGCAAAGCCGCGGCGGCCATCTGCACGATATATTGTTCCATACATAACCTCATTCTGTCTACTTTACGATATAATAAAGTTTCACGATTTTTTTTTTTAATATCTGTGTTTTATTTAAAATTTAAAAATTGCGCTCTTCTTGGGACACCCTTTATATAGATTATTTTTATGTTTCCGCTCATAACTTTAAAAAAAAAAAATTTCGGAACGATTACTTATTACAAACAAACAAACAAACATACAAACATTACCTCTTTATAATATTAGTATAGATTTCTAAAAGAATGCAAACGTTAACTACACAGGCCGGCAAAATTTGAAAAACCCTAGGAAGAGAGTATACTATTTACATGGTTTGAGTTATGCTGAATCCGAATCCGACCTCAGAATTCCTCCATCACATAAAATTTTCGAGATATCTTTACATAATATGTGAAGAAACCTAATTTATCGCCATATTCGAGGCGTTATAACAGCGCGAATTCAGATTTAATTTCTTATGTCGTCTGAAAGTCTTGCCTATTGGCTTCAAAATAAAGGTTTAGCCTCTGTCATGACTTGTTCATACTATGATATATCTTAACCCAAAGTTTGGGAAAACGCGGCTATTACCACTTAAGCATCCGAATAGTCAAAAATGCCTTATATTGTTTTGTGATGGTCATTAGACGAAGCTACATGCCAAATTTCCAGATTATAGCTTTCAGAGTTTATTTTCAATGACCAATATCCTAATAAATATATTTAAATATAAATATAAAGTTTTATTGTCTAGTTAGTTCCAAATTGCGAAAGATCAAATAAATATAAATTTATAGTAAAATGAATTTAAAAAAAAAAAATATTATTTTTATATGATCATCTATGCGCAAATACAACACAAAAAATGGCTTGTTTTGGAAACATTTAAAAAATGAAATTTTTTGTTTATATATTATACCGGAGATGGCTCGATTTTTCCGATTTGGCATAACTTTTCAGAATATACCTTTTACAGTCATGTCCTTGATGAAGTGCTTACTAGTAACATCCTGTTTATATAAATTTAAAACCGTTATTTCTAAGCCGTTATGATATTGTTTTAGCACACACTTGTTTTAAAAAAAGTTGTATTATAGCAAGCAATTGTCAAAATGATTTCAGCTCCATAAATTTCACGTAAAGACATTTAATTTCAATGTTATTGCAATATACAGATAACGGTGACATACAATCGGATCCGCAATGATGTTTCCCATCAAATGTCACTTCTTTTAGTTTTCATTTAAATTTATCAATCATAAAATATATAAATTTTAGTAAATAATTTTGTAGAAAAGAATTAATTTTGTGTTAAAGCTAATTTTTTTTTTTTTAAATTGTAACATTTCTTAGCAATAGAATACGCAATTGACATAATTTTGACTTTTCCCTGCAATCGATTGGAACACTCTAGTTTATTGCATTTGAAAACAGAAAGAATAGCAAAATACCATTCACTTCACGTGTTTGAAGTGTTTCATTTTATTTATTTAAAATTACGTGTTTATTTTCGGAACAATGCTATTTACTGGAATTTCTTTGTAATACCAGCTAAAACCAGCTTTTTCAAAAAACAATTCGCCAGATTTCAATTTAAAAGCTGACATTTTTTTTTTAGCAGCTAAGGAAGAAAATAATTCGCCAAATCCAGCTGGAAAGTCTACAAATTGGTAACACTGTATTTTACGTAAAAACTAACTATACTAAATTTTGCTCGAGCAGAAAAAGAACAAATAGTGTAATGTTTAACATTTTGTTCTGGATTTTTCTGTATAATTTTTATACATACCCTATGGGGAATGTGGAGTCAATTGACCTTAAAGTGACTGGTTAAAGAAGGACTGGTATAACTTAATACTGAAGTGGGTTAATCAATGTCAATTGTCCTAAAATTACCAATCCTGTGACTGGTAAAGGGAGGACGTACCACTTAACCAGAACGCTTATTAACAAGAAAAAGCCAGTTGGCCAGAATTTTACATATTGGAAACTGTTTAGTTTTCATTTATTTTATACGACATGGGCCTTTTGCGACAGTCTTGTGGTATGCCCATCTTTGGTTAGTCCTGTGGCATGCCACTACGTGGTTTAAAGCAGGACAAATGACCCCCTCCTATGACAAGCCAATGTTAAAGTTGCCAGTTGTTTACATAGGGTAGGGTTTTGCAGAGGACCGGTCTCTGGCACGCAGGGCCGATCCTGTGGCACACGCAGGACCGGTCTCATTCCCCATAGGGTAATTCAAGTTAAACATTTAAATTTGAATTACAAAATATACTTTTTTATTTGAAAAACATCCATTAATATTCCGAAATTTTAAATTATATTCAAAAAATTGTATTTTAAATTAAAAACAACTCAAATAATATTCAATGGATATTTCAGAAAAACAATTTTTTTTTTAAATTTTACATAATAGGGAACATTTATTTTCACAAAGTTTATGAAACTTTTTTATAAAATAATGAAGTTCTATGAAACATTTGTCATCAATTTTTATGAGACTCTTCATCATATTTATGAAGTTTTCATAAATATGATGACGAGTTTCATAAAAATTGATGACACGCGATTTATGAAACAATTTCATCAATATGATGAAACGTTTCTCAATGATTGTAATTATTTGTATATGTACTTACTAGAGGAGGAAATAAAAATATCTTATCTAAAATAGATTTTAAATTTTGCATTAAATTAATAATTGAAATTTTGCATTAAATTAATAATCAAATTTTTCGAAAAATTGCATGTTATTTATTGAAAATATCATACGACTAATAAAAACATTTCATTAAAATTATGCTTTTTCATAAAGTTTAAAAAACTGTGAGGAAAACTTCATTAGTTTAATGGAAAATGTAGTTTCAATTAAATTAAACTTTAATTCACAATCAACACATCGTCATTCCCAATAAATATTATTTTATTCATTCACAATGAATGTATTATAATTCACAATAGAGAATACAAGCCTGTTTATAATTAAAACGGGTGCATGCAAAATAAAAAATGTTTTTCTTACTACATTTATTATACCTTCGTACAATTAATGAATGTCTTTCATCAAGTTGGATTAATTGGTATTATGAATAATGTTCATTAAATTAATGAAAAATTCATTAATTTAATTAAATTTTCATGCAATATATATGATCGAAATGGACTATAAACTAGAGTGGCCAACTCTATTTATTATTTTGTATAACTTGATCCAAATAGTGTTAATGTTTTTATTTTCACAAAAAACCCACTAGGAAATTTACTGAATAACATCATTTAGATTTGTATTAAATTCGAATATGCGAAGCTACACACCCAACGAACAACCGCAACTCTTATTTTTAAGGGTTATGTTTGACCCCACCTTTTTAATATAAATTTTATTCTGTAAATTTCCTAGTGGGTCTTTTATGATGAAAAGTAAAAAAAAAATTACCCTATATGGATCAAGTTACTCAAAATAATAATTTTTATCAAGAGGGACCTTTTTTTTATTCATTTAATGGTTTCATGGGTCTTTTTGTCCCTCGGCCACTAAGGGTTAAAGATTTTTTTGAGTAAAAGTAAATATAATTATAGTCTTATGAAATTTAAGTAATATTAAAAAAAAAATTATGAAATGTGTTATTCTATAAATTCGTAAAATTTTCACCAAAAGTGTAAAAATTAAATTGCACAAAATAATTATTTTTCTCAAGTTGAGATTAATAAAAATTAAGTTTCATCAGGCCACTAAGGGGCTAACAATTTTTTAAATAACAGTAAAGAAAATTATAGTCCAAATAAACTGAAGTGAAATTTTTCCGATAATTATACAAACTTTGATGAAAGCATTACATTTTTTTTTCAATATTAAACAAAATAAGCTATTTTCTTAAAATGTCCTGAAAAGGAGTCGCCCCAAATACAAACTCAAATTACTATTTTCCCAATTTATTTATTTATTTTTCATTAATAACAACTATTATAAAAATAGCAATCGACATCTGCAAGTTGGGCATTTTAAAAAATCTTTAAAAGTAATTTTAAAAAGACGTTTTTGAATTTTTGTAGAATTCGTGGGCCATTTTGGATGTTAATGATCTCCGATTGAGGTAGAATTCCATATCTAAATAATTTGAATAAATTATTTAAAATGTACATTTTTTTCTGAATTTCGTATTTTGTGATGTTTGAATAATAATACACTTTTTCTAAACTTTCGAAAAGTGTTAACGTTTTCCAAAAAAAAATTATTTCTTCCATTTGGAACCATTTGTAATAAAGCTGGGGGTGTAATGACAAATCTACACCTAAGGGACACTCTAATATAGATATATTTTCGGAATGTTTGATTATAAACTAGCCATTTATTATAATTCGGCCATGAAAGGGTTAAAACTATTGGTGTGCTTTGATATTATCGTTGTCCTTAAACGTTACCCTTAACAAATCGTTACCGAAATATCTGAAAAACGGTTATCCTTAAAATACCGCTACCGAAATAACTAAAATAAAATTAGCGCTAAAATACTGTTATCGAAATAACATAAATACGGTTATCGATCAAAACCCGTTACTTAAATATCGTTACCCCTAAAATGTCGTTACCGAAATAGCGTTATCCATGAAATAAATAAATTTAAACCGGAAAAAATATTTTTTTTCCATTAAAATGCATTTAATGCAAAAACTCATTTTTTTTTTTTTTTTTTTCACTTTCGATTGACTTTATTAAATTAAATTCAAATACATTTTTATTATGGCTAGTCCCGCGAAGCTAAATAGCTTGTCTGCAGCATTACACAGTGCAGCATTTTTAAGGTCATCGTTTGGTTCCTCCTTCATACCCGTTTTTTTTGAAGTGTATATCGAAACTAAAAAAAATCCGCAAAGGACTTGGCCAGATTACATCGAAATTTTTTTTTTTTTGGACACCCTAAGTTTTTGCACCCAAACATGATTTTTTTAAAAAAGGAAAATTATTATGGAATCCATATATCATAAACCGTTCGGAATTTTGTTTTTATGTCTTTGGCAAAGTTGTAGATCCATACCAAAGCAAAAAAACTCTCATATGGACCGACCCAAAAAATTGCATCCACTGCATCAAAATTGCAAAAAATTGGGAAAAAATGCTATTTTTTTTATGATTTTTTCATGATTTTGTCCTGAAATGGCTTAAATACTGGGAATTTAAGAAATCTTTCTTCAGCTAAATTATGTCTAACAACAATATAAACAACTCTCTAGTACATGTCATCTTAATACGAACATTCCTTAACCCTAGAAAGCACATCTTTTTGCTCACACTTATTTTGCATAGCCAATGTTTGTCGTTTCGACAAAGAAAGACTATATAGGTTAATGCCGTTTTTGTTGTTACTTGTTTTCAAATTTACTATATAAACATTTTATTGTTGTAATGCTGATATGTTTTTGAAAAAATGAATATATTTATTTTATTAATAAAAAGTAATTATTTTATAACGCAATTAACAATTCATAATTTTTTTTTTATTTTTTGTTTAAGTTTTTTTGTATGATGAGGCACTAACGGTATGCTCTGTAAGCTTTCGGCGCTTCAAAAATGAGGTTAGAAATTCTGCATTCCGCTGTGATAAGCCCATCTTAGCCACAACATAGTCCATTTCGTTTTGTACGAGCGGTTTTGGTTTATCGTCGTCAATATCAGGCTCATAATCGGCATCTTGGAAATCTGATTGATTTGTGAAAGTCGTAGTGGATGACCGTGTGGACATAACATCCGGACTCGGAGGCTTAGGTGGTTTGACACCATCAGGCATTGACACCGGGACTATGCCTGTATAAGCGGCCACATATCTTTTGCATTTTAACATATGTTTATTTAACTTAGGGGAGTAATTGATACATGAGTAACACCGGGATTTGTCGTGTGAATTTGGGTCTTTTATCCACACCATTGGCTTCATGAAACTTAAATTTCTACCTCGTCGATGATACCAATCCAAAAGGCGGAAGTAGTAACAAGTGCCACACACTGTATTTGGAGTGTAATCTTCACCGCTGGGATCAACCTCATCGAAATAAGATGCATAGGCTAGCTTAAATTCCGGAGTAGACCTTTTCCTTTGCACACTTGTAGGCACCATATGACCACAAACTAAACAAAAATAATTAATGTTTGGACACCGGCTATTTTCCATATTGCGCAATAGTTGAATTGTAAAATTTTGCACAAAACACGGATATAATTAGACTTTTCACTTTCGAATACACTTGTTGAATGACTATAAAACGATACTTGAACTGTTATTTATACTGCGTGCTAGTCTGATTGTCAAGTGTGTTTTATCTTCGTGTTGCACTTTGCAGGTAGAACTTGGTTTTTTACAACACCCTTTTTTAAAAACTTCTTAAAAAATGTTTCTGAATGGGTGTAATTGTCAAGTGTATTTTATCTTCGTGTTGCACTTTGCAGGTAGAACTGTGTTTTTACAACACCCTTTTTAAAAACTTCTTAAAAAATGTTTCTGAGTGGGTGTGATTGTCATGTGTGTTTTATCTTCGTGTTGCGGTTTTTAGGTGGAACTGGGTTTTTACAACAAATTGGATTTTAAAGTTTGGCTATTTCCATATTATCATAAAAAATAGCATTTTTCCCAATTTTTTTGCAATTTTGATGCAGTGGATGCAATTTTTTTGGGTCGGTCCATATGAGAATTTTTTTGCTTTGGTTTGGATCTACAACTTTGCCAAAGACATAAAAACAAAATTCCGAACGGTTTATGATATATGGATTCCATAAAAATTTTCCTTTTTTAAAAAAATCATGTTTGGGTCCAAAAACGTAGGGTGTCCAAAAAAAAATTTCGATGTAATCTGGCCAAGTCCTTTGCGGATTTTTTTTTAGTTTCGATATACACTTCAAAAAAAACCGGGTACGAAAGAGGAACCAATTTATGTGTTGCACTGTGTTATATTAATGATGGATGGCATTAATACAACGTAGAAAATTCTATCAGTGTACTTGTCAAATTCCATGCAAATTTTTTATCAAAAACGAAAAGATTTCAAAAACTACTAGTTTTTGGCTGCAGTATAAATGAGGCATTTTTTTTTTTTTTTTTTTTTTTTAATTTATCTTTATTGATGCAATCTATCAAAAATTGATATTATTCATTACTTTTGGCTTTTACATTACAAATATAGGAGTGGTGAGAATTCAGTAATTTCCCCCACATAAAGTACATAATAATTAATTTAGTTTCTATTCATTATTTTCCTTCTTAAAAATAGTTTTGAGGTTTTTTTATCAAAATTGTATTTATTAATTCGTTTGTAATTATACACACATGCATATATACAAATGTATATATTATATATAATGTTTACATATATAATTAACATATATATATAAGCACATATATACATACATACATATATTTTTTTTTTTTTCTTTTTTCACAACAAATCCTGAGGAGCTTTTCTTTTAAGTCTGACAAAAGTAGCCGGTTTGACATCAGCACTGTTGCTAATGGGTTGGGGTGGTGTTCGATTCTGGATTTATAGGATAGTAATTGTTTCTTACTTCTTCTTTTATTGTTGGGACTTTGAGTTCTCTGTGAAGTTGGTTGTTTGTTATATACTGCGGAGCATTTGTGACTTTTCTGAGAATTTTTGATTGGAATCTTCTGTAGTATTTCAAGATTTGAGTTTGAAGCTGTACCCCACAGCTGAATGCCATATGTCCAGATTGGTTTTAGAATGCATTGTATATCAATAACTTATTTTCGAGAGAAAGTTTTGAGTGGAAATCAATTAAAGAATTCATTTTAGTGAGCTGTAAATCTAGCGCCGTTCTTTTACTTTTAATGTGTTTTTTCCAAGTGAGCCTTCTATCGAGATGAATCCCAAGGTATTTGGCTACATTTTCTTGAGGAATTTCATTGTTATTTAGCATAACGGGAGGGCATGTTTCCTTTCTTAGGGTAAATGTGACTTGTACTGATTTATTCTCATTTGCCTTTATTCGCCAATCTTTTAGCCATTTAGAAATTTCATCTACGCAGTTTTGTAGTTTGTTAGAGGCTGATTTCGGGCTTGTGTCAACAGCAAGGGCCGCAGTATCATCAGCAAAAGTGCCTATTATAACACCATCTGATTGTGGGAGGTCAGAAGTATATAGGAGATAAAGAATTGGTCCCAAAACGCTACCTTGTGGGACACCAGCGTTAATAATATTCAGGCAGCTCATTTCGTCCTCTTCTTTTACATAGAAAAAGCGGGTTTCGAGGTATGACTTAATAAAGGTATAATAGTTTATTGGAAGCAGGTTTTTTATTTTGTAAAGCAGGCCATCATGCCAGACTTTATCAAATGCTTGCGAAATATCGAGAAAAGCTGCTGTGCAGTATTTTTTGTTTTCAAGTGTCTTTTGTATTGTTTCTACAAGTCTGTGAACTTGCTCAATTGTACCATGATGTTTTCTGAAACCAAACTGGTGGCTAGGAATGATAAAAGTAGATTCTATAATTGGCATTAATCTTTTTAGAAACAGAGTTTCAAGAATTTTAGATGGGATTGGGAGAAGGCTTATTGGTCTATACGACGTAGCATTTTGAGGGCTTTTACCTGGTTTGATTATCATACTCATCTGAGCTACTTTCCATTGCAATGGCATGAAATTTCGTGTTAAACAGGCATTAAAAACACTAGTGATAAAAACGAGTCCTTCTTTTGGTAGTTCCTTAAGAGTTTTTCCAGTAATTAGGTCGTAACCCGGGGCTTTGTTAGCCTTAAGCTTATTTATAACGTTGGCTACTTCACTTCTTCTGAATTTTTGTATAGGGAGAATAAGTTGGTAGATTTGGTTTAGAAAATGTACAATGTCTTCCGGAGTATGTCCTGTGTTATTTGGCGTGAACACATTTTTTAAATGTTCTGCAAACGTATTAGCCTTTTCACTGTTGGATTTAGTCCATGAGTCATTAGTTTTACGTAATGGGTGATTTATTTTAACCTGTTGATTTACCTTTTTAGTTAATTTCCACAAGGAGTAGTCTGTGGATTTTGTGGGGTCCCATATTTTTTAGCGCAGATTCAATGTTTTTATCTGTTTCGGCTTGGAGTAAGCTCTTGACTTCACGTATAAGTCTATTTAATTTAGTCTTGTCTGCCGGTAATCTTGTTGTTTGCCAAGTCCTTCTTGCCTTTCGTTTCTCTGATAATTTATTTCTAATTTCTGCAGAGAGTTTTGCTACATGATTGTAACTGTTTTTTGGAGTGGAGTTCCAAGCTGCAAATTGAATAGTTTCGTTGAAGTGTTCAATAGCATTTTCTATTTCGATTTCAGTTTTTAATGAAATGTTTAGATTTAGATGGGTCTGTATCAGATATCGAAAATATGACCATTTTGTTTTCTTATTGTGGAGTTTGCAGTTTTTTTCTGAGTGATGTATTTTTGAATTTAAAGTTAGAATACAAAGGGAGTGATCAGAAGACAAATCTGTGCTTGTATAGCATTTAGAAGAGCTTTTAGACACTCCTTTGCTTATGCAGAAGTCAATTAAATCTGGAGTTTTTCTCACATCTGTTGGCCAATGTGTTGGAGATCCAGGCGATATTATATTCAAGGAGAGATGTTGAATAGCACTGTGTAGCTGTATTCCTTTTGTGTTTTTTAATCGAGCACCCCAAGCGGTGTGTTTGGCATTGTTAGTCACCACAAGCTAGGTATCTGTTTCCGAGAGTATTAAAAAAGTTAACATAATCACTCTTTTTAAGTTTGTGTTTTGGGGGACTATATACAGAAGATAGTAAAGGGGTCCTTGCCAGTCTTGTATTATAACATTTGTAGCTTGTATTTCTCTGTGCAATGGTGCCTGCCTTGGTGATGTTTAATGCTGTCTCTTATTAGTATAGCTGATCCGCCATGAGCTTTACCATCAGGATGGTTTACAGTATAGAGCTGGTAGTTAGCGATTTTTAAATAACTCTTTGTTGTGAAATGTGTTTCTGATATGAGAAGTGCATCAATTTGACTTGTGAGCAAATATGTTTTTACCTCTAGGGCGTGTTGGGAGAGCCCGTTAGCGTTCCAAAATGCAATTTTAAGTAAAGCCATTTTAGTTGGATTTTGTTAGCAAGCTGATAAGAAGGTTTGTCACAGTTGTCATCTGCTGCGAAAGGGCTTTTAACAGGGTGATGACTTCAGACATATCGCTTGAAGCACTCTGTATGGGTATGTTTTGTTGTGAAAGTGAAAGCTGAGATTCTTGGGTTTGAAGGTGATAAACCAAATCGTTTTGATTTGTCATTTGTTGTCTAGGGGGTTGTGAAAAACGTGACTGTTTAGAACTAGTCCCCATTTGCGGGTTTTCGTGATTTATTGTTTGGGTTCCAGAGTTGCTCTCCATTTGTGGATTTTCTTGGCTTTCTGTTGGAATTTGAGAATTTCTTGCTAAGTTTGCATAGGAGCCTTTAGGTGGAACTGAGTTGGCATCATTTTTATCAGTTTGATTTATTTTATTATTGTGTGATTGATATTTTAGCCTAAGAGCATCTTTGTATGTTGAACAACCTTTATAATTCGCGGGGTGATTTCCGTTGCAAAGGACACCTTTAACTTCGTTTGACCAGTTCTGTTTTGAGCAAAGCATGGAAGGATGGTTTCCTGCGCATTTAATGCCTTTGGGCTGCCTTCTACAAAAAGATTTCGTATGACCATACTGCTGACAATTTGAGCACTGTGGGATTTGTTTTTTTGGCCTGGGGGGTTCGAAGCTAATACGAGTGTACATAAGATCTGTGATAGAATATATTTCTTTGTTGTTGGGTTTAGTTTTTAGTTCTATATCAAATAAGGAAAGAGGCAATTTTGTACCCCTACGCTTTATATTCCAAATGTTTTTTACTTCGTGTCCGAGATCAGAAAGTTCCTTCTTTAACTCCTCAGTGTCAGTTGAGTGATGCATATGTCTGAGTATTACTCTAAATCCTCTCTCTTCTTTTGGTTTGTACGTAAAGAACTCAGTATGTTTTGACTCGAGTTGTCTAACAATCTTTGTATAGCTTCCTTGAGATTTGGGCAGAATTTTAACTTTTTAGAGTAAAATCACTTAGAGTAAAATCATCTTTTATGGTTTCTTTCAAGAGGGAATGCAATGGTTGTATGTTGTCGACTTTATCAACAAAGATTGGAGGAGGTTTAGAGGCAATTTGCACGACGACTACCTCTATCTACTATAACCCAGTATTAAGGATATGAATTATTGACATAAAAAATATTAGATATGAATATGAACAGTTTTGTAACAACTGTCACTTTTTCGTTTCTGTTAAGTCTGTGCATTTTAGCGCTTAATTACAACACTTAATTGTGATTTATTCCTTGCATGACAAATTTAGCGATTTTTTTACCAAAAAAGATGGCAACATTGTACTCGTTTTTATTTTGAACTTGATTGTTCAAGTATCTAATCTCAATTCTATTCAATTACATATTTGTTTGTTGCTAAGTGATCGTGTTTATAAATACATAAATACTTAAACGTCTATATATGTTTACAAATTTGTTAAAACGTTTAATTAAAATTCATAATATTTATATTTATGTTAACCAGATGATCAAATACTTATCAAATACTTACTAAGGGCAAGGAATTTCATGCAAATGCACCAGTAACCCAAAATCGATTTTGACCAAATACTTTTCCGAATCAAAGAATTTGCAACAAAATGGCATCGATTCGTTGTTTCTTATTTTTGCATATATTGTTATTTATAAATGCATATTTTGCATATTTTGCTATAAATGAATATTTTATGGCATATTTTGGCATTTTTTGTTACATATTTTCAATTTTATTGCATATTTTTGCATATTTTGTAAAAGTTAAAAGTTAATAAAAAGTAAACAAAAGACAACATTTGCATGATATCAATTTTTTCATAAAATCTATGAGTTGTCACTGAAATTCGGCCATTGAAACTTTTCATTAAATTAATGCAGTTTTTCATGAAATTTCATTTCATTTTTCTTAAATTTTAAGAAATTTTTCATTCACATTGTAAAAAAAACGTAATTCGTTTAATGAAAGAATTTCATTAAAACTTGTCCAAGGAATTCTCTCTGTGTAGCACTGAAAATAATATCTAGTTGCCATTTGCTAGACATTTATATTATATTTAATTTTTAAACTAGCAATCTAAAGAAATAAATCGATTTTTGAAAATCCAAAAATTGTACGTGCGTTTTTTTAGTGTATATTTTTAGATTTTTAGTGCATATTATTTGGTTTTTTGTGTGTACTTCGATTTAAATGAATAATTTAAGCTCATATTTTAAATTCGTTACTGCCTATTTTAAGCGCTTATTTTCCTTTTTTGGTTGCATAAAATTTCTTTCCCTATTTATCAGTTCGTACACCTACTAAATATTGTATTGCAAATATTCAAGTGTAACTCAACCTAATTTTTGTAATACCCCAACTCCAACCAAAAACTAGCAGTTTTTAAAAACTACTTGTATTTACTTGTCAAACTCCAAAAGTTTTCAAAAAATACTAGTTTTTGGTTATAGTGTAAATGAGGTATAAGTAATATTCCCAAATTTACACAGAAAAAAATATTGTCAATAACATTTGAATTAATTTATTTTATCTGTTAAATTTAAAATATAAAATGGGCTTGGAACATACAAAATTTCCAATTATTATAGCCCATAAGCCCACAAAGTGAAAAAAATGCCAAAATTTATATAAAATTTATATAAATCACAAAAAACACCAATATTCAAAAAAAAAAAAAAATATATAATAAAAATTTTAAATTTAAGAAAATCACCAAAAATTAGTAAAATCGCCGAATATTAAAAAAATTTGAAAATGTTTTCGAGCAATTTTGAAATTTATTTCCAATTTTGACAATTTGTTTCTTCCAATTTGAAAAAGGTTGACGATTTTTCCGCAATTTTTGGCGATTTTTTTAAATATTTACGGTTTTGTAGAAGGTGGCGCAAAAATAACCTTCCGATGTTTTTTGGCTGTAATTTAAAAAAAAATGAAAAACTTTGATTCTTCTTGTGGATTATTTGTATTTGGTATTTTAATTTTTTTTACATCAAGTCGAGAATATGATGTCATGTAAATGGCCGCCGCTACAGTTGATTGTCATTTGAGCCCTTTTTATGGCATTTTCCATCACTTTGGCCAAAACTTCCGGCGATAGGTCCTCACATTCTTGACGGATATTGTCTTTTAGAGCTGCAAGAGTCTGAGGCTTGTTGACATAAGCCCGCGACTTCAAAAAGCCCCACAAAATGAAGTCTGGAGCGGTCAAATTAGGCGATCTTGCTGGCCAGTGCAAATCGCCAAAACGGGAGATTAGGCGTCCGGGAAATGCATCCTTCAGCATATCGGTTGTGGCACGTGCAGTGTGTGCCGTTGCACCGTCCTGTTGGAACCACATGTTTTCCAATCCCAATTCATCAAGTTGCGGCAAAAAGAACTCGTTGATCATTGCTCTGTAGCGCTCACCATTCACAGTAACCGTTTGGCCCGCGACGTCTTCGAAGAAAAAAGGTCCGATGACTCCTCCAGCGAAAACAGCATACCATACAGTGACTTTGAGCGGGTGTAATGGCTCTTCGTGGGTTACACGCGGATTTTCAGTGCCCCAGAAGCGTAAATTTTGCTTATTTACGTACCCGCTAAGATGGAAATTGGCCTCATCATTCATGATTATTTTTGATGAAAAATCATCTTCCTCTTGGTGGTGATTAAGGATGGCTTGAGCGTATGTTACACGCGATTGGCGGTCAGCAGCTAACAGCTGATGCACCGTCTGGACTTTGTACGGAAACATCTTCAAATTTTGTACCAAAATTCGCTGTAAAGACCGTCGACTGATACCCATTTGCGTGGCACGTCGTCTGGTCTATGTCGACGGCGCTTCCATGACATCCTCGGCTACAGCAGCAATATTCTCTGCAGAACGGCTACTCCGGGGTCTGCCACGCCTGGCAGCATCTCGTGTTGTGCCAGTCTCTTCGAGGCGAGCGGCTAAACGTCGCAGTGTTTCACCAGTAGGCGTTGGACGGCCAGGAAATCTGCGACGAAATTCACGTTGTGCCAAAGTCACCGACCGATTATTGGTCAAATAAATAGTCACCATTATTCCGCGTTCTGGAGCAGTGTAGCGTAACATTGTTTATTATCGTGTATTTCGCATGTGTTTACTACACAAATGTCAAAACAGAACTGACATTAGGAGGATTACTTTTGCGCCACCTTGTATGTGTTGGCTATATTTCCAATTTTAGCGATTTTTTTCTTTCTTTTATATATCAGTCAATCCACGATAGACCGGCCAACATCTGTCCTTAGGTCTTCCGATTTAAATAACATATTGCACGCGGAAACTCTTAGTGCCACTTAAAGATTTTTGTTTTTATTTTCTCGAATTTCGATAAAACCATGGTTTAATTTGCGATTTTCTCTTTTTGTAAAATAAAAAATACGCATCATTGTCATAAAATGCATTGGAATTGTACACTCCTCTACCTTTATACTGTGGATTAAAATTTGTTTCCAGCTTCACAAGTAATTGCGTTTGTTATGCAATTCATTTTAAAATGAGTTTTTTAAAATTTGGTCACTTTCGATTTTTAAAAATAATGCATATTTTAAAAAGGCTCATTTTTCTCTGTTTTAAAAACTATATATTTTTTATGTAAGTGAAAGATAAAAAAATCTACTAAAATATTCTATTTTAAAAATTTAATTTAAACCCTTTCAAGCCCTTCGCTATCGTATATCAGATTTTTTATAGACAGAAACATGGAATTGAAAGGGTTAATTAAATTAAAATTTTTAAAACACAATATTTTGGTAGATTCGTTTATCTTTAAAGTAAAGAAAAGATCTTAAAAATTAAATGTATAGCTTTTAAAAGAGTTTTAAATGAATTCACATATTTTCATTGCTGATTTTACTATCGAAAATAGGTAACTCTTCGAAAAAATATTTTAAAATTTAAATTTTTAAAACCGTAATAAATGTTCTTGCATTCTCCATAACATTTTTTTAGTAACCAACATATTTTTTTTATTAATAATAATCATAATAATAAGTAATTTTTCAAACTTAAACATCCAATTAAAAAAACGTTACCTCTTTTCTTTGTGTGTTTGAAACATGATTCCGAAATTAATCTTTTCGGTTTTATTTAGAGATAAATCTGTTTTTGAATTTAAAATCTAAGCTTAAGTATTTTTAGAACTAAAATTTATAAAAAAAATTCATAGCCTTTTTTCCCCAAAAAAGTAATTTGCACATTTATTATACTGTTATACTGTCTTTTATTAAAAAGAATAATCGTCATTACTTACAACTTATGTTTAATATATACTATAAATTCTTTTTTTTAGTACTTAAATTAACTTAAATCCATAGTCATAATTTGAACACTAACTCAAAACCGTGCAATATTCATTCACTCATCAGCCCGCTCTTATTCATAAATATTTCTCTCGTCAGTCATCATTTTTTGCATTTCATGATATTTACGTATAGCCGATTTAACAATTTCCGCAGCACGTCTCACTCTTTCTGGGGTCATTTCTTCAGCCAACATACGTCCCATATCGGCAGCACCATTTCCTCGTAGATAAGTAACAGCTTTAAATGAAATATCGCAGATAGGAGTAAGATTACAAATTGCTGTTGTAATAGCACCGCCAAAGAGAACCATTAGAAGAGCACCTAGAGCAGTAACAATAGCACGGAATATTACGGAATCCATAATAGTGGGCAACAGATTAGAGAGAGCGGTTAAAAAATTGCCCGTGGTAGAGGATACTGTGCCACTAGCCGCAAGGCTAGTAGAGGCTGAGGGCACCAAAAAGCCATCGTAACCTGTTTGTACAGCATATGGAGCTGGATAAACGGGTGCCGGTGCAGGCCCATATCCAGGATACCCATAAGGACCAAAGGCCCCAGCAAATTGAGCTAAATACTGTTGAAAAGCTTCGGGAGTAAGAAACCCAGAATAAATTGAAGGATCAAAGTGACCGCCTCCGGAAGGATGATGATCTGGTAACTATAGGAAGAGATAAGAGAATTTTATACAAAAAAAAAAAAATAAGTCAGATTGTTAAGTTCTGAGTGTTAGTAACTTATATGTTGTTAGTAACTTATGTAACTAACTTGATTTTACAAAATTAACAAAAACAATTTGGTAAATCAGTAACAAAAATTAGTTAAAAAATTGAGTAGTTTGTAAATTATGTAAAGTTTAACTAACAATTAATACAAAAACTGTATAAACCGTTGAACAAATTTTTCTATTAACTCATTTTTTTAATTTTTATCAAAAATTGTCATAGAGTTTCATTCTTTTTCTCCAGGGAAACTCTTACAAAATGAAAGTTTTGTAACACTCAGGGAACTTCTGCTTTGAAAATATGTTAGCTTAGGTTGTAGAACAAATAACACTTTTTACTAGCCTTGTAGTTCATTTAAAAAAAACAAACCACATCAAATGTCTGTTTTATGATTTTACATTAATTTTTTGCAGTCATTTTATGTTATTTAAAAAAATAAAAAAAAATGTTTGTTAATTTTTACTACAATTTTTAGTAATTTTTTGAGCATTAAAAAACAAATGACAATGTTAGTTGATTTTAATGAAATATAAATCGTCCTTTCTTTAAGTAATATTTCATTTGTTTTCAACTACATTTGCAGTGGTCTTTACCTACATAGTATGATAAGTGAAGTGGTATTACTCGACAAGGGTTTTGTATCGCTTTTTTAAGGCGTGAGCCTGCATTTTTGTAACCCGTTAACCGGGGAAAAATATATTCGGCAATTTTTTATATTCTCGATGAATTTGAGTTTGCCATAAAACTATCTATAATTTTAGTATACTCATGTCGACAAATGTTCAATAGTCCCAGTTAGGATTTTGAAAATCGATTTTGTTTTTAATTTTCCCATTAAACTATATTCCATGGTAATAATGAAACAATTTCATAAAAGTTTTTCATAGATTCAATGCAAAATTTCTTTATTTAATTAATATAATTAAAATAATGAAAATGTTCACAACTTTTTAAGAAGAGTTGATTTAGAACAAAAAGTTGTTTTTTTTGTTTTTTTTTTTAATTGTGTCGAACTTCAAAAAGGTTTACATATGGGTACTTTTTTGAAAACTGCGAAAAATTAAAAATGCTTTTCTATATATTTTGTATGGACTATACGCTTAGGATAGGTAAAATTTTATATTTGCAAAAAAAAAATCAAGATTTACAATCCTAACGTACATACAATTTAAGGTGTAGTAGCCAAGCTATGTCGTCACAGTACCAACTTTTACTTCTACCTTCAATAAATTTTTTAATATCTCATTTTTGACCGTATAGATAATATACCATTTTTAAAGAAAAGTCTATTACATTTTCTTATAACTGAAACACGCAAGTTCCTTTAAAATATGCTTAATGCCATCAACATGAAAAAATTCGATCATTTGATATTAAAACTTGTCACATTGTTGCATTTAACAAAAAAGTGGGACGACCAAAATGTTTTTTCTGGATTTTGTGTTTGGGTTACCTCAAAATAATTTTCCAAAAATTTGTTTCGAAATAACGAAAAAATGGATGAAAAATTTCATCAATAATTGTTTTTGGCTCAACTAAAGTGTGCGAATGTCGCCCAGGAATTGCCCATATGGGTATGTGTTATGGGCTCCATGGAGTATGTTTGTACAAAAAATTAATCAAATTTGAAGACACTCGGTCAATTCGAATTGTGATGTATCATGGATCTCATGATATATGAAAGACTCTTTATAACTTTTTTGTCATTTCAAAGAATAATGCCATCAATATTTGTTTTATGAAAATGTCTCATATCTCGAATACCCAAAAAGATAGGACAAAACGAACAAATTTTTTGTAGTCTAGTGGAGTACTAGATTGGTACTAGTGGAGTACTAGATCACCGAAACAATATTTTTATGAAACAGTTTTATTGGTCGAAGAACTAGTTATGAAGTTTTCATTACATATATTAAGGTTTTCATAAATATAATGAAACTTTTCCTTTGAGTATATATTTTTCTAAAGCGCTAATCAAGCGCTGATTCCGAATCTGATGTGTTTGGTAATCGATTCGATGCGGTTATCAGTAAGGGTAACGCTGTTTTGTTCTATTTCGGTAACGGTATTTTGGGGGTAACGATAAGTCTGTTATTTCGATAACGGTATTTTTCTTATTTTCGTAATGGTATTTTACCGGGAACGGTATTTTCGTTATTTCTGTATCATTATTTTAAAGATAACGGGTATGGTATTTTAAGGGTAATGTAAATGCACACCGATATTTCTAGCCCCTTTTTTATTTATATTACTTGGTTTTTTTAATGTTAATGTTAATGTAATTTGTACTATTTTTCTATAAATAATAACAAATTTAATAAAATCGGAAACAGTGTTTTAATAATTTCAATAGTAATTATAAAAACATTCGGTCGAGTGTACTGAACATGATTTTCTAATATGGTAGGCGTAACTACAAAGTTGATAGCTTGAAGCGAATAATGTGATAGTACGTGTAACAATCTAAATTCAGTTGGCAACGAATTCGGTTGTCACAACAAATCTGTTCTCTGTATGCATTTTTATACAAGTTAAAAACTAAGACAACCAAAATAAGCTAGAGCTTGTTTGTTTTTAGAAATGTTAGAAGTTCCAGTCATGAAATAGGGAGAATTTCAAGCTATATTTGTTAGAGCTTTTTTAAGCTTTTTTCTTGATATTTGCTTATTTTGTAAAAACAAGCTAATTTTTGACTTTTTCTTTAAAAATTAAGCTTACTTCAACTTTTTTCTTTTAAAATAGTGTTTTTTTTTTGAAGAATTTTCTTTTCAATTGAAAGAGGAAAATTTAATGTGACATGTATTTGGTTAGTTTATAAAAAAGTATTTTTTTTTATAAACCGATTTAAACTTTGAAGCTGGGGAACACAATTTTTTTGCATCTCTGTTAAACTAACAAAGTTAAACGGAAAAAATTTTACACAAATTTTATTTTTAGTAACAATTTTAATAAAAATGTATGAAATTAAATATTTAATTTTAAATTAAACGGGTTATTTTTATATCTAAACGGCTTATTTTACCGGTTTTCGAGCATATTAGTCAAACTAATTTAGAACAACTCATTTTTCCTAAATATCAGTAATTTATTTTCTAACCATTTGGAAGTTTATGCCACTTTCGAGCATTTAAATAGAAATAGTTCAACTTTTAAGCTCAATATTTTCGGCAAAAATTATTCGTTTTGTATAATTATTTATGTTTCTTCTTATTTGAAGTGTATTTTATTAAAAACTATTAACTTTTCTTTATTTCTAACACTGCAATATACTACTTTTGGCCACGCACACAACACTGTGTGCAGAAGGTGAAATATTTTGTATTTAATTAAAATAAATTTACAAACTTACCACATAATGTGGTTCTGACTGAGAATTTGATGTATTCAAATCTCCATCCGATTTCGATGGTATAACGGAAGTGGCTGGTGATTTTGAATCCTCTGTTTCTTGACTAACATCTTCAGGATAATTTGTGGATGAATCGACGGGCACGGCGGAAACATGTGAGCCTAAACCTATTATGGCTGTTATATAAAATATTTGAAATGTTTTCATTTTATCAACAATCTTTAATTTAATGTCTTAAGTCTTCGTTTAACGATATACAACTAACAATATCTTCAAACATTTCAGAGCTATTTAAAGGATTTCTTCCTTTGAATATCCTTTCTACTTAATTGAAAATTTGTAAAATTTTTCTAGGAATATTTAAAATCTGTTATTTCCTTTTTTCAACAAATGCACTTTTTGCATGTCATTAGTTTAGGAGACCTGTATTTTTTTGCACTTTCAAATCCTTTTGTTTAGAATTTTGAGTACCTGAAGGTTTATTTTTAAGTCTCACACTTTATTATGTTTCTTTTATAAGGAATTGCAATTTTAACGCAGGTATTTAATGTTATTTTGTTTTTTTTTTTGTTGCCAATATTAATCCTCAATGGAAATTTTATTTGAAATTTTTTTAGTTTTCTAATCACAGGTATTGCGCTTTGGTTTATTGTACGGACTTAAAGAAAAGAACTCATAATAACACTAAAACACTATCGATCATATGAATAGTTTTACTATTCTACCTTGAATTTCTTCGAAACAGTCAAAGGTAACTTAATTTTCCTATATCATATAATTTCCCTATAACATTCTTTGTTCCTTTTATAATCTCGTTTGTCTAGCCTTCACTGTATTGAGGATTTTTCATCAAGGTTCTTAATGTCACAATATTTCTTGTAAATAATTTCTTTTTTCCATTTATTTTTCCGCTCAGACGGTTAATGATCTATAGGAGACACATGTAAAACTATCATTAGCAATCTGTGATTTTTTTTCAAATCTAATATCTTTTCGTCAATATGCAGGGCGTTTGTTGTTGTCATGATGTCAAGAGGTTTGGGAATTGTAATAATAACACAGGCCTACAAAAGTATTTTTTGGCTGCGTTAATTTTTGTTAAAATATACATCACCAATTCGATGACATTCAGTTCCAAGATGACTGATGTGAATAGTTATTAAGTCCATATCAGTTTGGGAGTATTGAAAAAAAAACTATTTGCATGGAATTCCTCTTTGCAATGTTAGTTAACCGAGTAAAAACGTTCATATACAATCATATCTTGTTTAATACAATATTATATAAAGAAACCTAAAATTTGATATAGCTTGCTATGGATATACGTGATGACGCATATGATCATTTATCTTGGATTTGGTTTTTCAAAAATGTTTAATATGCTTAAAGATATATTAATATCTAAGTATATATTAATTGAAATTACCGTATTCTACACTCATTAAATTAAGAAAGTAGAATTGACTAAAAATGGGAATTACAATGGTAAATAAAATGACTACAAATGTAGATAAAAAAGCGACGACTGTATTTGTCATAAAAATACTAACCATGTAGTAATTTTTCACTATTATTAAAACAACTACAATAGTAGTAAAAACGAATATCGAGCGATCAAAAATAAATAACTTTAAATGAATGCATAAACCATAAAAACGAACAACAAAACAATAAAACCAATGAACATAAAACGACTACATATGTAAGTTGTAAAAACTATTGTTTTTAACAGTGATTTTTTCCGGCATTTTAAAATATTTTTAATAACAAAAAGCCTCTCCATAAAAAGGCAGAAACTAGACTAGTCTGATTTAAAAATTTATAGTGTTTATAAGTTTTAGATAAAACGTTTATTCTTCTTCTTAACCTCAACCTTTCTAAAAAAAAAATTATTTTTTTTAATTACAATAAAAATTTGTATATCCTACGTCCGATTTAAAATGCAAAGACAAAATTCCAAACGATATTCCAGTTATGACGTTTATATGCATTTGAGATACAATGAAATTTTATAATTATAATTTGCAAACAATGAACATATCAATAATAACAAATATGAACTAAATTAGAATTTTAAATAATTAACAAACTAGAATTTTAATTAACTAACAAAAATTACTGTTTTGGTAGTTGTTTGTTAAAATACTAAACTGACTACTCAAAACAATTGCTACTGAAGTACAGTATTTTTGGTTAGTAAATTTTGAAATGACTGTCTACATTAGTGACGGCGTTGATTACGAGCATAGCGCACAACTATAGACTCGGCAAGAGAAAGTAACAACGTTCGACAGTAACTGCAAATATTTATTTCAGTGTGAATACTACAGTAGGGGTTAAATCCTTCTCCAATTTCACTTTCGCTTACTAAAAACGCAAATTTTTTTAGTTTTTAAATATAAATCTTTTAAAAACAATAACAAAATAATATATTTAATGAAAATTTAGAATTCAAACATATTAAGTCGGTTATATATTTTGCTGATACACTAAGAGCACATGTAAGCCATACAATATCTTTGTTTGACAACACTGTTGAGAGAATTAGTAACAAAAAATGTGAGAATAAAAACTAACGTTGTAGAAATAAAATAGATTATATTTTACAACTGCGTTGCTCGACGCTTTTTAAATGTCAATTTGTATTTAAATAAACGAAAAGCTCTTATTCTGTTTCCACACTTAGTCGTTTTTCACTTTCTTATAGAAAAATGACTGCAATAGCAGTTACAATACAACTACTATTGTCTACTAACCGAATGGCCGACATGTAGTTACTGTAAAAATATTCTGAGTGTACGTATGGTATATATTTTTATTACGATTTCGTATATAATTTTGTATGGCTTAATGAAATAATATATCGCTAATTTACTGCAAGACTGACATAACTCAAAAACACGATTTTGCAGAAAACAAGTTTAAAGTTTTCTATCCATATCTGCTGCGCTCGAACCTTTCTCTATTAATTTGGTCAAGTTGTTTATAAATAGGGGGTTTTAAAATATGTTTCTCTTAGTGAGAGTTGTGTGTGAATTCGCTAATTATCGAGAGATCAGTGAAAAACATAGTTTCTCTATGAAGTACATACTCTTTGCACCCACTTTAAAGAAAAAATATAATATATTATCCTCTATCTCGAAAAGTATACATGATATTAATATGATATTTTTACACAATATAAAGCATTATATAACTAATAAATCTGCATCATTAACACAAAAATCGAATTTTTTGACGTATGACATTCTTGTAGTAAATGAGTGATATCTTATCCTTCACAAATTTAGTGTTGCTTCTAATCTAAAGTGTTTAATTACAATTTTAAATTGAAACTTAAATTTCTCTTTGGACATGCTAAAAAATAATAATTAAATTGTGGTTTTCAATTAAAAAAATTATAATGTAATTGTGTTTAACAAAATTTTAAAATGATATTTAAATTTGTAATGTTTCTTTTTAAAATTTCAGAAGAAAGCTATATTAAGTAAATTATTATTAAATAATTGACGATCTTTAAAACAAAACGTGCAATGTAAAATTTACATTGATGAAATTTCGAAAATAAAATAAGCCACCAGCATATTTTTCTAATAAAAAATATAAATTACAAAAAGCACTTAGAATTAAGTTTGACATACACAAATCAAAGTGGCAATATCGAACATAAAAGCATAATGGAGGTGGAGTTTCTTTAGCATTTTATTTATGATGCAATTTAATTATATAAAAAGAATGTAAAATTGACTGTGAAAAAGGAAAAATTATAAAGAATGTAAGTAATATTTTATATATAAATACAAAAATCTAAATACTAATTGTATTGATTTTTTTTTCAGGCACAATATGTTGGATATATTACGACGCATATTAAGGAAACTTCTCAAGACATTGGACATCGTAAACACATCATGGTTAACTGCATCTTGGTAGTTTTATTCGTTTTTATGTATATTTGTTTTAAAAAATGTTATTTGTTGTTAAATAAATTATTAATTTTATAATTTTTATAATGGAGTATTTTTTATTTACAATAATAAATAGTTTATTGAACCTGGAAAACGCAATATTTTGCAAAAAACTTCGGCTTATTATATAACTTCGAACATTTACCTAAGCATTTTGACAAAATTGTCGTTAATTTTATTTAGTTGTATAATTACCACGAAACTTTGTAAACTATCCCTATAGGGAATGAGGGGTCAATTGCCCTAAAAGTGACTGGTTAAAGAAGGACTTATCACAGGACTGGTATAACTAATACTAAAGCGGTATGCCTATCTTTGGTTAGTCCTGTGGTTTAAAGCAGGACAAATGACCCCATCCTATGACAAGCCAATGTTAAAGTTGCCAGTTGTTTACATAGGGTAGGGTTTAGCAGAGGACCGGTCTCTGGCATGAAGAGACCGATGCTGTGGACAGGCAGAACCGGTCCCATTCCCCATAGGGATTACTCTGATTTTTGTAAATGATATAAAACTTTTTTTCTGCATTTAGACAAAAATAGCAAAAATCATTTGTAATTATAGTTATGCAACGCAGTATGAACATTTTTACTTGGGATTGGAAATTTTGTTGAAGAAAATCTTTAGCTCGCACTTATTACTAATTAGAATTCAAGTTGCAAAACCTTTGTTGAGTGGTATTTTTCATGTTATGATTTTTTCAAACATATTCTTTTGATCTTAACCCTGTTCTTTTGATTTTCTTACAACAGATTTTAATGATTCAGCATTAAAGTTTTAATTTATTGCATTTTCTATTCATCTTAGATTTTTATATGTTCTTTTCATATACTTTTCATTGATCAAAGCAACAGAAATATTAAACAAAAAGTATTTTGCGTAAGAAAATCAGTTAGAAATTTTAGCGCTTCCTTTCACTTAGAATGTCGCAGATAATATTGTCGTTATATAGAGATGCCAGCATTTTGTGGTGAGTTCGTCCGTTATCCATTGAAGTTAAATTTCTTAACCCTTTAACGGATAAAAGCTATCTTGCAATCAAATTTACACTATGTGCTCGTTTCGAAAAATCAATAATAAGGTCTTCATAAAAATATTCTATTGTTGCCTATTTTAGGCGATATGAGCCAAAATACTGTTAGACTCATCTCAAAAATTAACGCAAGAAAAGTTTTGTACAAACATTATTGCTTTCTCCAGTATGTAGCCACAATCTAAAAATAATTTTGTTTGTGCTTCTAATTAAGACTATATGGCGATTTTCGTATTTTGGAAAAAGCGAAATTAGGCGAAAAAGTATCTGAAGTTTAATTTATATTGTTCAAACTTTTACACTTTACTACTAATACTTAATGTCTTCCATCTGATAAATTTCATAAAAATCCTTCGTTTAGGTTATACGTTAAGACTATGTCCGTTAGAGGAATCCTGATAAAATCCTGTGTGTCCTTGAACCAAAGTAAGAACTTATTATTAGAGATAAAGCTACAATCTTACTTAGATTTAATTATAAAGAGATTTAGATCAACTTAAATTGGTTTTTAGATTTTTGAAAACAATGTTTTATCAAAAATAAATATTTTTTGGAATTCTACGAAATTTTTAAGTTTTCTCGCTGTCAAACCGTGGACGGCACACTAAAAAATATTTAGTAAATTTAGTTTTCTTTCGGAAAATATTAATTTCTAAGTATAAAACACACTATGGTCGCATTTGCAGTCAATGTTGTCATGTATGTATGTCATCAAAATATATTTCATCATGTATGTATCATCATGTATGAAAATACTTAAAACTTTAAAAAAAAAAACTATATATACGATAGCTTACAAAAAACAACAGCAATATGTTTGAGATAGGCGTGGTAGAGAAGATTAAGCATACTTTTCTAAAAATCATAACTACAATGTAAATTTTTAATTGAATTAGTCTGCGCAGTTTCTGGTAACACAACCTTCATCAGTAATCCTTTTGAAAATACTGTAATTATTTGTTATGGTTTTTATTGTTTGATTGCATCTATATGAAATGTTTATTTATTAAATGCAATCCTGACCGTGGCTTGAACCTGCTTTCTTTGCCACATGCACTTCCCACTACACTTTAGACAGGCGCTTTAACCGCTTGATCTAAAGTCAGGTCGATTTTTGCTGTGGCTTAAAAATTAATATAAAAAAATGTAAAGCAAGTTCAAATTTTTTTAACACTTTTGTGTTTTTGATGATCCTTTTTAGAAGTCTCGTATTCGCTTATGATAAAACCTTGGCTATTACAAACTTATTTTTAAGTCTTAACGTTTTGGTAACAACCTTCGTTTAAGATAAACTGTTTTTAACAGTTCCACAAACAAATTTCTATATCATTTTTAATACGAAATTTTTCAAATTTTCTTAATTTTTTTTTAAATTTAAACATACATTTATTCTCTATTCGAACAGGCATTTATTCTTTCCCAAAAGTATCCATTTATAAAATCAAACGAAAAAATTTCACAATTTCTTAAAAAGTTTATAAAATTTGTAATATTTTGTGGACAGTAAAAAAAAACGTAAAAGAAATTTAATCCAGTAAATACGATCCTCGCTTATAACAAATTAATTTGTTTTGTGCCTCGCGGTTCATCTTAATTGCATTTAGTTTTTGTATTTATTTTTTTTTTTATTTAAAAAAATCCAATTTTGTTTGTTTGTTTCTTTCCTTTTGCATTTTTTTAAATATATGAAAAAAATATAAATTTTTTGGTAGTCCATAAACCAGTAGTTAAGGGGTCCGCGAAGCAAAAGTTGGTGGGAACCGCTGCGTTACAGGGTTAATAATCCTTTTAAGAAAATTTTTTCAAATAACAACTACAAATTGTTTTTATTAAACATGAAATAAATAAAAAGCAAAAGAACATTTTATAAATATATGAAATTTTACAAAGGGATGTCCCAAAAAAAAGGAGTTATTTCAAAATATCATATAAAAACTCCCACATCTGCCTTTTTTATTATTACGTCTAAATATTTTAAAACAACAAACTATATACCGTTACTAGAAGTAGGTTAATAAAACGTAAATCAAGTCATGCGTATGTATTCTTTAGGGTGTATTGAACTGACCCATTCAGTATAAAAATAACTAGTCCATAAGTGAATGACACAATACTCGCACATAATATTAAAATTTTATAATAAAAGGATGAGTGAGGGCTTTTTTTTGTCAAAGAAGGAGTGAATAAGTTTGTAAGTTCTAAGTTGCAATATCAGATCGATAATAATAACAACTTATAAAACTGGTCGTAGTAATGTTGATGACCAGACAACTTTAAATATTAACATGTCATTGTTTTGAAAGAGGAGGAAAAACCCACTATCAATATTTAAGAACACAGTAAGGAAATTACATGTTTTTATTGTACGCTACTATTTTTTTGTTGGTTGTCCATGTCATTGATAGGGTAGGGTGGTTGTAACATATGCTATTTTCCATAATAAAAGTGATGTTACATGAGATTAGGTCTGAAATTTAAATGGGACCAAAAATTCAAAAAACCAACACATAGAAAAATTTATTGCCAACCGAATTAAAAAGTATATTTTTTTAACTGCAAGTAATAAATTCCGTTAGTACAGACGCGGATCCAGCTTTTCTATTTGGGATTGGGAAATTTTTTGTTTAAAATTTTTTTACTACAAAATATTTTTTTTTGCCTATGTCAAGAATAGTTGATCTTTATTCGGTAATCTATATAATCGGCATGCGTCTTTTATTTGTCACAGAGAGAATTTAAGTGGACAAAAAAGTATAAAAATGTTCAGTAAGCTAATGAAATTATTATTCACAATGTGAACGAAACTAGTTTTTTAATGAAACTAGTTATTTAATGAAACCGGTTTTTTAATGAAACTTCTTTATTGCATGAATGAAACTATTAATTAATGAAATAATATTTTTTATAAAATTTATGAAAACTTGCAACTTGTTTAATTAAAAGTTTCAATTTTGCGATTTCCTGTTGCTTCTATCCAAAAATTCATAAATATCATGTAGAGAATTTTCTCTTTTTGCCGAAAATTAAAGTAATTAAAGCTTTTATTCTTCTTATTTCAAACGAGCTTAAGATCCTTTATTTATAAATTATAATTATTTATTTCCAATATTTCGTCTCCACATTGGGTGACTTCTTCCTGACTTCTTTATTATAATTTGATTATTAAAATCAATCAAATTATAATAATTATTCCCTAAAGAAGGGAAAAGATTTTTTGTTAAAGTTCTGCCTATTATGGAGGCTCTAGCTTTTCTAAAACTTCGGGTTCTGATGAGATCTTTAGCCAGATCGAAATACTAGTATCAACCTAGCTAATATGTTTGATTTGCTTTATTTTTGTAAATATACGGAGGTTGAAAGCTCGTTATAAATTGAAAATAACATAAAAATAATCTCGATGTATATAAAAACAAAAAACTAATATAACTATAAAGAAGAAGTCACCCAATGTTAAGACGAAATATTGAAAATAAATAATTATAATTTATATATAAAGGATCTTAAGCTCGTTTAAAATAAAACATTTTTAAAGTTTTTATAGTATATATTAAAATTTAGTTTGAAATTAAAAACAATATTCCTTCGGCAGGAATGAAATCCGGATAGGGACACGCCTACATCAGATTGCTTTTCACAATTTGTTAAATAAGTTTTGGGACTTTAGCACATTTAATTACTATAAATGCAATTAATGTTTATCCCGATGAAAATAAATTTAAATAACAAATATGCAGGTGCTTGTGCAAATTTAAATGTAACTGACACTAATAGAAAACATATGATTTTCTATTGTTGATTTACTTGAATAAACGTCACTACATTGCTAGGTCTGTCAAAAAAACAGAGTAGTATTTGGAAGATGAAGTTTTTGTTTTTTTCTTTGATATTTTAAATTTTGAGTCTCGCTCCTAGACGAGGACAAGAAATTCTCATTGAGTTTAACATAACATAACAAATATCTCTAGAAATTCTAATAACAAAGTCCCCTGAAGATTTCCTTGGGCAGGAATGAAATCCGGATAGGGACACGCCTACATCAGATTGTTTTTCACAATTTGTTAAATAAGTTTTGGGACTTTAGCACATTTAATTACTATAAATGCAAACAAAAAAAAAAAAATCAATTTATTTAGAAAGGTTGAGGTTAAGAAGAAGAATAAACGTTGTACTCTAAACTTATAAACACTATTAATTTTTAAATCAGACTTGACTAGTTTCTGCATTTTTTAATAGAAAACTTTAATTGAAAATAATATCAATTAAATAGTTACAAATTATTTTAATTAATACTACAATTTCCTTAATTGGACCGAATTCAATTAAAATTTTAATTGAATCAACAACTATTTGAATTGAAAGTCGATTTTTGTTTTTTTCTGTGTATAATTAATATGCAACTGCTTTCATTGTTTTGTGAGAGGCGTGTACCACAACAATCATAACTACACCTTCATCAGTGATTCTGATAATAATGTTTTATTTGTTATGTTTTTTTATTGCTTGATTGCGTATATGATGAATTTCATATCAAAACCGATATGCGTTGAACCCGACCCTCTCAGAATTTGATGAAATTTTGCATACAGCTACATTTTACCTATACAATTAGAACCTCATATTGAGAAATTGCATTTTTGAAAATATGTGGGCGTGGCAAGGTATCGAAGATTTTGCAAAATGACGATAATATGTGCTTTCAAGATGTGATTCAGCAGAAAAGTTAAAATATACAGAAAAGTTAAAATAATACTTCTGTAATTTAACAAAAATACTTAAAATTTCAGCCGAAAATTAGTGAAGCTTTAAACACTTCAATTTTACTTTATTTTAAAAATTAACAGAAGTCCTTAGAAGCTTTTCGAAATTTTTATCATTCCCATTAAACGTTATATTATGGAAACATCCATATCTAAGTTTTTTAAACGGAAATTATGTGTCGCTTAGCAACATTTTTATATTTTTGGTAACACAGAACTAAACAGAAAAAAACCTCAATTGGTATTAAAAACTACCAAACATTTAAGTAAAAAAGTTCTTGACCAAAGTCAAACACGGTTTATTTCCTTTTTTATTCAAATGTATCCTTTCAATTATACAATTTAAACATTAATAAGAAACGACTCAAACAAGAAAGGACAATATTTTAATATTTAAACGATTGGTTGGTAAAGCAAACCTGGGGAATTGTATAGAAACAGTGCAAGTGGTGCAACACAAATTTGTGCATCAATTCAAGTAAGTTTTTCATTAACGTTTAACCATCCATCATACGTTAACGTAATACACGCCATAAAACTAATAAAATTAACGAATAAAAAAATTAAAGAAATAATTGCTAAAAAAAAACTTCCTAAAACGTGAGACAATAAATTGGTGGTTACTTTTTATTATTTTTGTACAAGGCATTTAAAGAAAAACTAATACTAAACACTACACCATTTCCAACTGTAATTGAGAAAATAACAATGAAAATTGAGATTTGCTATTTAAATATATGAGAAAAGTTAATTTGATTTTGAGATTTTTTATTTAATATTGGGAATAGAACAATTTAAATTTTCCAAAACTAAAAAGATTCTCACCATCAATTCCATATATTTCGGGCATGCTGATTTCAAAGACGTACTTTATATTTCGATTTATGGTTCAGTTATTCTCTAAAATTAAAAATTTGCAAATGCAGTAAATCTGATTTCTGATTAATATTTATGGACATATTTGGTTACCAAAGATTAAAAAAAAATCGCTGTTTAGCGTTTTTTCTAAATTTTTCGGTTTTCGCGAATTCTATCGCTAAATAATTAATCGAGGTTATCAAATGTTCACGCAGACTAAAGAGTCATTTAAGGGGAGTAATATTATTAAGCAAAAAGGGTAATTTCATAAAATCGTTTATTATGCAAAATTCGCGATTTTTCAAAAATCATCATGGCTTTCCAGGATGACCCAGAGCTTTTAATATGGTATGTAAATAGCTTTCAAAACCATGTTTCTAAATTTTCTTCTAAAAAAACATATATATACAAAAACCTATGTTTTGGGTAGAGAATGTACCCTAACGTGGCCCTACACCTGCTTTTGGTCTATATAAAAAAAAAACTAATTGAAGTATTCCAAATCCAAATAAATCAGCTCATAGGCGAACTCCTTGAACATTTTTCGGCTATAGATGACTTTCTTGTGGGAACTATAAAGATATATAACAATTTTCAAAACAACTCAAAAGGTTTACACTAGGGAATATGTTCCCTAAAATGGAACTTAATTTAAAAAACTCTCTAAAAGCATGTAAAATTGTTAGAAAATGAATGTAAATTAAAACTTATTTAACCTTTTCACTACACATTTAAACAAAAAATTAGAATGCAATACAAGTTTATATTAATGTTTAGATATGTTCATTTGGATATTAGATATTATTATTGTTAGTCATTGAAGAAAAATTATTATATGCAAAAACAGTTCATCAGAGCAATATATTGGCTATATTTGTTAACAAACTCCAATTTTTTTTATCAGCCTTTATCTCCGAAAAGAGTCGTTTTGTGTATCTCTTAAACTAGCATAGCTAGAATCTTGAAATTTGGCACGTAACTGCGTCCATTGACCAGAATAAAATAAAACAAAGCATTTTTGTTTAATCGAATATTTTAGTGGTAAAACTAGTCTTAGAAATTTGAAAAATTTGATTTTTAGACCAATTTTTTGGTTGGGTAGGAGGGCGAGGGGGAATGTATGTGAACCTTTTTCTTTTTAATATAAAGACCCTTAACAAAAATTTCACAAACAAAAAGTCGGTATTGAAAGGGTTAAATTTTGTGTATCAAAACGTTTTATCTATTGTTTAAATTGCTTTTATGTATCGTTTTAATTGCTGTTAACAAACGTAAACCATTTAAAAAAAAACAAAACTTGAAAAAAAATATGTACATCGAAGTTTTTTTTTAGGGAACATTATGTAAATTTAATTTTTAAGATTTTTGTTTTATTTATTATATTTTTTTATAGAATCAATTATTTTTATTAAAATTGTGAATACAATTCTTACCGTTTACAAAAATTCGACTTGAAAAAGTATTTAAAACTTGTTTGTTATCTACTTTTTATGTCTACAAAAAAATACTCTTTGAATTGCGTTTTTTCGAAAGGATACAATAAAACAAAGAGAAACCTGTGATGGTGACAGTTTTGACATATTCATGCAACAACACTAAAAAAAAAGAAAGTTCCACTTTAAGAAACAAGTCACAATTGGGAACATTCCCTTACATATTTGTCAAAAAAAGTAGGAGTATTGTTAGAACAACTCTTTCGAGTATAAACATTTTTGGCTGATTTTTTTTCACATATACTTTTTAAAAGTATTAAAATATCATACTAAAAGTTGAACTCTCTGTTCATCTCAGAAAGCTATGCTGACATAAATAGTTTTTGACAAACCGCGAGTTTTGCGTATGAGGTACCACTTTAAAATAATTTTTTATTGCTGAGGCAAACAACTTCTCTTAATAGTCCCTTTCTACTGCATTACCATTTGTTAAGGTTAAATGCTAGATTGGCGATTAAATTCGCTTAAATTGTAAAAGTTATGAAAAAATATTAAAACCGCTAAATAGCGGGTTAAGTCCTAAGTTTCGTTAATCATATGTGTGCCTCAAATAAGAATACAATAGTTTTCTTTACCTTTCAAAAGAAAGCGGTCAGATTTATTGAATTTTAAATACATTATATGCAAAAACCTGCAAATGCAAGAGTCGAACTTTAAAGTACGCCATTGAAATCAGCGTATCTGAAATATAGAGGATGGGTTGTAATAGGCTTATTAATTTTTAAATGTTGGATTTTGTCCACCCGTGAGTACTTAAACCATTTTTATAATAAATAGAAATTTCATAATAAATAGAAATTTCAGAGATTTTTAATTGTTCGCTATCAGCGTCAAAATAATTGAAAATTTTTTTAATTTTGGCATATAACTAACAAATTTTTTGATAAGTAGACCTGTAGAAACTTGCCTTTAATTTACGATAACTAGATTTGTTTGTACACAGATTAAAAGTACTTTAGAAAGCAAAAATTTTGATACCCATATTGCTATATGGTGGACATAGAGTTGCCACATTTTTGAGTTATTTGAAATATAGGCGAAAAAGGCTCTTCGGGAAAAGTAGCATGAAAACCGAAAGGTTAAGAATATCGAAAAAAAAGCTTAGACACACCCTCGACTAATTAAATAAGCATTGCAAGCAAGATTAAATGATACTGCAAAAAAACCTTTCATTTGATATAAAATTTGTCTATAGTTACCGAAATAAATCGAAAAAACGTCAATTGGGGTAATTTTTGACCCCACTTATTAACGCCTAAATATGAGATTGGGCAGAGCTAAAAAAAAACACGTCTATCTTAAATTTCTATTCTCTACAACATATCCGAAGTTCATTAAGATCTGCAAACGATGACTCGAAGTACAAGTCGAATGAAAACGTAACAGTTTTCATACAAAATTTGGTTTCTCTATTTCGAACGAGTTGTCAACGCTGCGAACGTAAATGTCAAAACCAGTCACTTGCTTTTTTCATTTCGAGTAACAAAATATTTTCAAAAAAATATATCATTCATTCCATGAGAAAACGCAAAAAATCTGAAAACGGGTCTTCTGATTTTGTTTTTTTTTTTGTACATGAATACTCTATGGTCCCATTTGTACATTTACTTTTTCAGATCTCCAAATTTGTAAAAACTCGTGATTTTATGCACGTTTTTAGTTCTCATAAATATCAAAAAAATGCTAAAAGCACTTCACTTTGAAGTGCCATCGCATGTATATCGCATGTTATTAATTTATACGATATTTGTATTGTATTGTACGATAACGGTATTTGTATATTTAGGTAAGATTCCATATTTTAGTAAACTACATTTTTTTTGAAAATCGTAGGGGAAGAAAGTTTTGAAAAATACATTAGAAAATTGCATTTGCATTTCGTATGCACTTTTGTAACAAAAATTGTGTTTAAAAACCTTCAGTTATAAAGTAGACAAGTGCATATTCCAAATATCGTTTAAATTAATAACATGCGATGTACAATAAAAAAGTTATGGCACTTCAAAGTGGCACTTATCAAATTTATGAAAATTAAAAACATGCATAAAATTGCGAGTTTTTACAAATTTTGAGATCTGGTGAGGCTATGTGCAAGTGGGACTATAGAGTATTCATGTACAAAATATAAAAAAAAATCGGAGAACCTAAAAAAAAAATCCTCATTTTTCAATTTTCTTTGCTGGAATGAATGATATAATAAAAAATTATAAATATTAAAAAAAAAGAATGGATAACAAAAGGTAAGAATAAAATAACACGAATATTTGTAGTTTTTTAAGAGCTTTAAATTTCAGCTTAATGAAATCTACAATGGAATAGCTGAAAACGCTGGTGTACTTTTTGATTTTCTTCTTTTGATTTATTAATTTTTCTTTTGTTTTATTTATTTGTTCTATTTATTTATTTGTCATATACAGCTGATCACTGTAAAGTAATGTTGTATTTATCTTCAAACAATTTAGTAGTATTTTTGGTATTTTTAAAGGAAATTGTAATAGAAGTTTAAAATATGCGGTCTGGCACCACTATGATTTATAAATGCGTAAAACACAAAAATTGACACACGTAAGTATAGGCGAACGATAGCTTTGGAAATAGAGAAACCCAAATTGATTCGAATTCGAGTGACTAGCTTGCGTTCGCTTAGGTTTTCGTTCGAGATCGTGGAACAGGTCATTAAAGTTGAATTTTTTGTGCACTATAGAGCTAAAAGTGATGTAAAGCCAAAAAAATAATAAATCCGATATATTTAGGACTTTCAGATAATGATTTTTATGGTAATATCTAAAATTCAATATATGTATATTGGACCCCATTAATTCTTGAATCTGTGGATGTGCCTTCAATTTGAAGTTAGCCTTTAAGCGGTTTTTGGAGAAAGAAATGTTCTAGAAAATACAAAGTTCATTCGATCTATTTATTACTTTTACATAATGATAGTAATAATGATATCTACCGTTTAAGACATATTTGAATATAATATAGATAAAATATAAAGTCATCCTGGGGAGCCGTTGATTGTAATCAATATTAGTTGTGGTTTCAGTAATAATTGTTGTTTAGGACAAAGCGACTGATTGGGCCACCTTGTCCGATGCTAGTGTTGGGGCTGCCAACAACCTCTAGGCAGGCTAGCCGAAAAAACGGCATGAAAACAGTTTTGTTTCAGCGACAGTTGTCACCCAATTACCTGAGACAGTGTTAGCTAGCCATCAGGTTACTCAGCTGCGTCTTCTCACTCTAGCTGCGGCCAGACGGGCGCCTGAACCGCATTCAAAGGGGATACTTGGTGTAAGACCGAAAGTAGTGAGCTGCTTGGGAAGTTCGACAAAGGAATCGCTTCTTGATATCCCCAAGTGGATAACAGACAGAAAGCTTTTCGCCCAAGTGCACCTCTGTGTGGCCCTTTGTTTCTCTTAAGGAACCATAGGACATTATATATATATATATAAAATATAAAGTAAAATACATACAAATATGTATATAAACTAAAATTTAGTTGAAAGCTGCTTAAGAATAAATCCCTATTTTTATGAAACATGTTGAACAATTGTTCAAAATTGACAAGAACAGTTAAAGTGATTCGTTAACGATTTAAAAAAGACTAAAACTTGGAAAAAAAATAACATAATCTATCAAAGGTCCATTATGAAAATTTAAATTTTTCTAATTTTGTTTTATTTACTATATTTATTAATCGAATCAATTAGCTTTATTAAAGTTGTGAATAAAATTTTTACCGTTTACAAAAACCGAATTGAAAAATTCTTTAAAATTTATTTGCTATTCAATTTTTATGTTTACAAAAACTTACACTTTATATTGCGTATTTTTGAAATGTCAGAATAAAGCCTACAAACCGAAAAAAGTGTGCCTTAAAGTCAAAATTTTTAAAGTGTGGATAGCGGGTATTAAACTCGATGACAGTCAACATTTTAGACATATTCATGCAACGGCACGAAAAAAAACTGAAAGGTCAACAGGCCACAATTTGGTATATTAAATTACAAATAAAAAAAAATCTCAATCAAATCAAATTTTCCTTTGGTTTTTCCCCCCAATTTCAAATGTAATATCTCAATATCATTAGTTTTTTTATATCATTAGTTTTTTTTTTCAGTTAAAAAAAAATCGAATTTAATTTTTTTCTTAATTGAACATGGAAAGCTCTCAATTTCATTTAGAAATGGTGTAGATATCCATAATAAAGTGTAGATATCCATAATAAAGTATTATAACCCCATTAGGTTAGTTTCTGGTTCTAAATTTTGTTTTGTAATAACAATTTCTGACCGTGTGTGTCATAGCATTTGTTGTTTTTTGTTTAAGCAATTAAATCGATTTTTTCGTATTTAGTTAAATTTTTATTAGTTAACATTTACATATAAGTTTTGTTGCTGCAACATTGTGTTGTACGCATTACAACAAAAAATCATTTGTCATTTTCAATTCAATAATGCTTGAAGATACAACACAAATTGTTAAAGAATTTGTTTATTGCCTTTTAATTAGAGGCGGTAATATGGCACCAACATTATACTATGTACCACCGAGTCCACCCTGTCGTAGTATTTTACTATTGGCCAAAATGTTGAATATTGAACTGGATTTAAAGGTCATCAATATTATGCAAGGTGAACAAATGAAACCAGCATTTCTTGAAATGAATCCCCAACATTGTGTGCCAACTTTAAACGATGATGGTTAGTACTATGGGAAAGGTAAGTATTGAAAGGAAAAACACAGGACAACAAAAAAAAAAAAAATAAACACAAACATAAAATTGTCATGTCTCTCTTACTTTATGTTTTCTTAATTATAGTCGTGCCATTTTATCTTATATGGTTTCTGCCTTTGCCAAGGATGATAGTTTATATCCCAAAGATGTGCGAGTACGTGCTTTGGTAGATCAACGCTTAATGTTTGACTTGGGTACATTGTATCAAAGAACGACAGAATATTATGTAAGTTTTTTGTATGTTATGGATGTACTAACGAAAAGGATTTAAATTTTGGTTGAGAAATAGTCAAATGTTATGAGTGCGTTTCTTTATTTTTCTATAACAAAATGTTTCATTTAAATATTTTTTTTTTTGAACTTAAGGTATGTTCACATTAATCAAATATTTGAACAAAATATTTGTTTACATATTTGCTTCCAATTGTGTCAAATAAAAATTATTATATTTTATGTTCAAACTATGATCAAATATTTGTTTGTTCAAACAGCTCTCAAATAGTGTCAAATCAAATAAACAAAAAAATATTTGTCGAGCGTTCAGATTGAAACAAATATTTGCATTAAATATTTATTTAAACAAAGTGTAAAAAAAACATAGATTTATTTAATCGAAAAACTAACTGTTTTTTAAAAAATTGATCACTCGGGATCTCTCTCGAGTGATCAATTTGGTCTATCTCGCTTAGTTTTGGAGATACTGGACATTTTAAAATATTGCCATTTTGTAAAATGGCTTGTATATCGAAAACTAAGCAGTGATATCGCAAAATGGACAAAATTTTTGCCAACCTTAATAAAAAGATACCGGCAACACAAATGTGTACAGTGTTCCGATTCCAATCATTCCCCATTTCATTCCATATCGTTCCATTTTGGACCAATGTTCCATTCTGTTATCGGAATGATTAAATTTTTATTTTCACGTACGTCAACACAATTTTGTACAGTGCTCCGATTCCAATCGTTCCCCGTTTCATTCTATATCGTTCCATATTGGACCAATGTTCCAATCCATTATCTGAGTGATTAAATTTTTTTAATATCTATTTACATTTCAGTTTTTTTTATAAAGCCTTTTATTAATAAATTTATTAAAAAAAATTATAATTGACGATTTTACCACCTGTTATTTGCCATTGTTTGTTCTTACATTTTTTTTGTAAGATCAAATAAATATTTGATCAAATCAGAAGAAAATATTTGATAGCTAGTGTTCACACTATGGTTAAGTTTGTCAAATATTATTTGAATGCAAATAAGTTTGTTTGACCAAAATCAGCTGATTTGCTGTTTGACACACAAAAATATTTTGTGTTCAGATTGCGGCAAAGAAATATTTAATGTTTTTTGTCAAATATTTGACTATATTGACTATAGATATATCTTGCTATTTATTACCCAGTAAAATAGTAAAATCCAAAGAACAGGTTGAAGAACAACTTATAGTGTATTTTAACATGTTGCAATTTCTGTTCTACAACCGATTCTTTTTATATGGAGGTTGTCCTATTTGCTATAGGTTCTTTACCTCCAAACTAGAACCGGTTGCTTTAGAACCGGTTCTAGTTTTCTATAACTGGTTCTGTTACAGTGAAACCTTACATTTTGACTCCCAAAAACCTGTTCTATAACCGATTCCATGTAACCAGTGATTAAAAAGAAGCTTTTCTAGATCAGGTTAAGAATATAGCATATTTTAATATTACAAACCCAAAATTTAAGTTTTTAGTCTATACTTTCACACATATTTTCTAGTTATCAGCCTTAAACCAAACCGGCCAGCAAAACTTTGGTAATGGGAGCGATAAAGTAATGTATTGCCTTTTAATGTATACTCCTTACCTGTATCATTATTTTCCAACAAAAAGCAATGAGTTACCGATAATGGGTTACATAACGAATTACTTTGTAATGTACACTCCTAACACTCAGCATTATTTCAAAACATAAAGTAATGAGTTACCAATCATTGTGTTCTCATGGATTACCTTATAATGATACATCATTTACTTTCACATTATTTTGAAACAAAAAATAATGATTTACCAATTATCAATTACATAATGCATGAACTATAAACGTAAAGTAATATTTGAAATATTTTTTTTTTGAAAATCTATATTTAGACACATTTCCTTATGATTTTGTGTAAGCATGAGGGTAAAGTATATATTTTTAACTCACAAATGGAAAATCGAAGCACAACAATTCATTTACATTTGAAGCAATTCATTTACGTATGTGACGATAGCTCAGTGGGTAGAGCTCTCGCCGAACAACCAAAGGACCCCAAGGCCGAATCCCAGCGAGACCACGTTATTTATTTAATTAAACAAAAAGTTTGTAATACTTTATATTTTTAACGGGTTTTTATAAAAATCTATTTATAGACCCATTACTTTTCCCACCATGTAACTAGTAACCAGTTACTATACCTCCTACAAAGTAATGGGTCCACCCATTACTTAAAGGCTCATGGCCTGTAAAATTTATCAGTGAAGTCAGGTGATACATTACTTTACCCATGATTTGGTAATGTGTGGTTTTGCTGGACACTAATGAACATCTTGCCAGTTGCTCCTAACTCTATAATATAAATCGTAAACAATTGTTAAAATATTTTAAATTTTCTTTTCCGTCTACCATATTTCCTAAAACAAATTTAAGTATCCTACAATGTTTATGGGTGCGCCACTAGATGAAACGAAAAAGGCCAAATTGAGTGAAGGTTTGGTATGGTTTGATACCATACTCAAAGGTAGAAAATTTTCAGCAGCTGAACAATTTACCATAGCCGATCTAACGCTAATGGTGTCAATATCACAAATTGAGGCATTTGGTTTTGATTTGCAGCCTTATAGTCGTATCAAGCAATGGTTTCAACGATGCAAAGAATTTTCGGAACAATATGATTATGAAGTAAGTATTGACAATGTGAATTTTAATAAAATTATATTACAAAAACTTAAACAATTTGTTATATTCTTTTTACAGAACATAAATGGTAATCAAGCTTTGGTTTTAGCCGAATGTTCAAATCGAAATTAGAAAAGTAAAATTGTTTGTTGGGTAAAACGAATTTAAATTATTATAAAAGATGGGAAAAAACTATAGCATATCTTTAGGATCAATTTAAAGTATTTAACATAATTATTATATTCCTATAACGTAATTTGTGTAAACATTGTTGAATTTAATAAAAATAAAGAAAAAATATTTAGTTGTTTTTTGTTTGTAATATGTGTCTTTACACTCAAAATAGTTTGTAGTTAATATTAACTGACAATGTAATTTAATATAAATAAAAAAATCACTAAAATCCGGTCTACTTACACAGTGCAACACGAAAAAAATAACCATATACGGACACCACTACGTGATAAAAGACTAAAAAAAAAGACACGTGTCTCCCAATTTTTCACAAAGTCATATCCTCTTTTGTTTATGGTCCGCCAAAGATTTGGGGCCTCGGTATCATTTTCGCAAAAAAGTGATAATTTCTCAGGCTGATATCTTGCAAACCGTTCAGAATTTCGATTTACTCTCTATGGCAAGAAATTTGTTTATTGAGATCTTAGGTAAATTTTGTAGTTGATTGTTTCCTTGAATTTGAATGGTTTGCTACCTATGAACCTGAGCACGGGAAAAAAGGTAAAAAAAATCGAATTGTTTTAAGTTTTTTGCGATTTTTATCTGGAAGGTGAAGTTTTTTTGATTTTATATGTTCGCAATTTTTGTTCTTTATGACAAGAGCTACAACTTTGCCATACAGAGTAAATCGAAATTCTGAACGGTTTGCAAGATATGAGCCTGAAAAAATTATCACTTTTTTGCGAAAATGATACCGAGGCCCCAAATCTTTGGCGGGCCCATAAACAAAAGAGGATATGACTTTGGGAAAAATTGGGAGACACGGGTCTTTTTTTTTTAGTCTTTTATCACCTAGTGGTGTCCGTATATGGTTATTTTGCCATGACTTAAAAAATACACACAGTGTTATTTTATTTTTAAATATTGTTTAAATAAGTAACAAATGAATAAGATATAATAAATATTAAGTTAAAAATGATTGTTCAAATTTTAGCTTCAGGTCAGTAAACATGATTATTATATTCTGTTATATTCAGATATTTGAAATTATTTTAATAATTTTGTTTTTGTTTGTTTTTGTTTTTGTCTACAAAATGTGGACACATCATACTTGGGAATTTTTCATTGGATGCATTGAATTCCAATGAAAATGAAAGTATCAACCTATCTAATATGTTTGATTTGCTTTATTTTGTAAATATACGGAGGTTGAAAGCTCGTTATAAATTGGAAGTTTTTTTAATTGGCATTGATAGATTAGGTAATGAAATGCATAAAAAAATGTAATTGACGAAAAAAAAAATTGTTTATAAAAAGTGTTTTGTTTTGCAAAAAAAAAAAAAAAGACATAAAAATTTTAAACTAACTATAAATGTATTTGTTATTTTTTTTTTGTAAGTTTTTTACGTGTACACTATTCAGTCATGTTTGCTAACTGATTAGTCATGATGGATCAGTTTTTTATTTATATATTTGATAAAATATCGAACATCTATAAAATAAGTATGCACATATAGAATGTTTCTCTAAATTAGCAAATACGTTTTGTTTTCAGATAATCGTACCAACAATTATAAGGAATAAATAAAAATTATGTGTAAAAAGCATTGGTCAATGCCAACTGAAACAAAATGTCATTGGCGTTGTTTTTTCACCAATTGTAATGCCAAAAAATGTAATTACTATCAAACAATGCCAATTGACATCAAACAATGCCAATTAAAATCATTAATTAATTGGTCCATTCAATGAATTAGTCCCAAGTATGTCACACACACACATTACATACACATCTTGTTTGAATTGCTGTAGAATTTGTATAAACTTTTTCATTATAATTTTGTATACCCGGCTAAAAATGTTCATGTATGGACCCATAAAGATTCGTACATGCATGAATGTCGCTAAATGGAAACATAAGTCTCCATACATGCTTACATATATCTCCATACATGTGCATTAACGAAATTTAAGGTAATATCTACATGTATGCTCATGTATGATTACATATGAAGACGTATGCTCATGTATGTAGATATTACCTCAAATTTCGTTAATTCACATTGATGGAGGTATATGGAAGCTTGTATGAAGACTTGTGCATCCATGTATGGATATGCTTGTATGTTTATGAAAATTTTTACCTGGTTTTTTTTTTTTTTTTTTGAAGCATGCAACAATTAAACATTTCAATGTCACGGAAACAATTAAACCACAATATTCCGTTTTTGTGATAAAATTTGTATGAAATTTTAAATAATAAAAATAATAATGAAACTTCAAAAATCGGTAAATTTTAGTAAATTATTGTGAACAAATGTATAAAAAAGTTAAAATAAATATTTATTTAAAAAATAAATGTATGTTTAGTAAGGTGGTCTTTAAATTGGAGTTTTTTGATTTTTTCTGCTCCCAGCCCCTAAATTTGTTACACGACCTATAATTAGTTAATGCTGAAAAATTGAGCCACATTCGTAACCTTTATACACATCCTATTTTTTTATCAAAGTTTCAGTTCCAAGGTTAAAATGGGTAAATTAAAAAAAAAAAATTGATTTTTTAGCAACTGTCTTTTTGGCAACACTGGTTTTGCCAGCTCAGCTGTTTTCGTGTAACATGTTCAGTTTGGTCTATAAATTAACCATAAATCGACTTACAAACGAAAAACGCTTGCAGACTATTGAATTTTGTTATTAAAATTCATGCTCGGTTCAGAAAGTGCATCGTGCACTTCTTCCAATTTATAGTCCAGTTTGGGCGACCTTCTGAGGCGGCTATTCGGAATCTTGTGACTAAATTTCGCACCAAATTTACATTATTGGACATTAAACCACCAACACGCATACGTAGAGTGCGGACAGAGGAAAATCTCACAGTTGTATCCGCCAGTGTTGTTGATGACCGTGAATTATCGGTTCGGCGCCGTTGGCAGCGATTGGAAAATGTTGCGGAAGGATTTGGGTAAAACCTTTTAAATACAGCTGGTGCAAGAATTGAAGACATACGACCTACCACAACGGCTAACTTTTGGTGAATGGGCGCTGGCAAAGTTGGATAAAGATCCATATTTTTATCGGAAAATTGTGTTCAGCGACGAAGCTCATTTTCTGGTTGAATGGATACGTGAACAAGCAAAATTGTCATATGTGGTGTGAAAAGCAGCCACAAGCATTGCAAGAAACTGTCAATGCATCCCGAAAAATTCGCTGTTTGGTGTGGATTATGGGCCGGTGGCAGCATTGGACCGTACTTTTTCAAAGACGACGAGCTACCGTGCGATGATTACAATTTTTTTGGCCAAAATGGAAGAGCTGGTCTTGGGTGACATGTGGTTTCAACAAGACGGTGCCGCATGCCACACAGCACACAAAACAATGGCCCAATTGAGAGGCGAGTTCGGTGAACAGTTTATTTCATTTTTGGATCCGGTCAATTGGCCGCATAGATCGTGCCATTTAATGCCTATAGGGTATTTTTTGTGGGGGCTATGTTAAGGCTCATGTCTATAGGCTCAAGCCCGAACGCACTGGAAGCTAATATTGAATAATTTATTCGTGAGATACCGGCCGGTATGTTGGAGAGTATGCCAATTGGACTCAGCGTATAAACCATTTGAGGAGTAGCCGCTGCCAACATTTACATAAAAACATCTATAAACATTGAATTATATAGATCGTTCTATCGACTCAAATAAAGATTTCATACATATCTCTAAATTTTATGTGTTTTTTTTCCAAACAAATCCGAAAGCTCTTAAAAAATCACCCTTTATATCCAAAACAAAATAAGTTTTATTTTACAATTGCTCACAAGTACTCAGATATAAAATATAAAATTTTTGTGATGGCGTTAACCCATTATAATTTAAAAACAAAAACATGTATTAAAATTTAAAAAAATTTCCTTTCTCAAAACTTCTGAGAATGTGATATTTCCTTACCAGTTTGAATTATTTTTTTTTTTAAGGCCTTAACATGTTACACAAAAAGAATTGTATTAATGAAATTTTTCTTTAAACTAATGAAGTGTTTTTACAAAATGTATAAAAAATTCCTTAACTTTTATAAATTTAATGAAACTATTTACTCTTAAACTTTTTTATTAGACGCCTGAACTTTTTAGTAAATAAAAGTTTTCCTAAAATTTTATGAAAAACTTAATTAATCTAATTAAAAGTTTAATGGACGAGTTTCATCGAAACTTCATTGATTCAATGCAAAATTAATATCATGCCTATAATTCTCTATTTTATAACATAAATTTTGGTTAGAAAAAAAATGGTCCTGTTATTTTTAACTCACCTGAAAACTTTTTTATTAAACTACTAAGAGTAAACTAAATAATATTCTCAGTGTACGATTTGGCTCAAAATACTATTAATAACATGCCGGAATCTTAGCTATTTTAACAGGTAATATACGATGATGATGATGAAATTATATTAAAAATTGTCTATTTCCACTTAAATGATTTATTAATCAGGTCATTCCCTGATTTTCTGTTTATAACATATTATTTTTTTTTTTTTTTCAAATATATCGAATGTAATCAAAATTTTATGTAGAAAAAAAACACTTCCAGCCAAAGGATAAGGACTTTTTTCTATACATAGTCTTACTGACATAATAACACAATAAATAGAAAATCACAGTTTTATCGATGATGTGGTTGATATATTCAGTATATTCACTTTCAAGTACAGTGGGTAAGCGATGATGATTATTAGGTTAAAATTAAGACACATATTTTAAAAACAAAAATTTTGGATTAAAAAAACTTCGTACTTATATGAAAACAAACTTGTATAAAAGACTAAGTACGGTCTTGTTTACTCCCCTTTACATATTGTTTTTCAACAAAACAAGTGTGGCAAATAAAAAGGAGAAAAAAAGCAAAAAGCGTGTATTGATATAGGAAATAATTTGGCATGATTTTTTGTCTTGTGGCGTTATTACTTGTGCTAGCTTGTGAGAGCCATTTGTAAAAGTTTGCAAAAATTAATAAAATTATATTAAATTTGTTTTTACAAAAGAATTGTGAATTATTAAACTCGGTGAATTATACTATATTATAGGTAAGTGTGTGTTTATTAATTATTTTTAAATAAATTTATGTACACGCAGAGAAATAAAGTGCCAACCGAATTGAAAAGTGTATTTTAATGATAACAATTTATAAATTCAGTTAGTACAACGATATTTTCATTAGATTTCTGAATATTTTGGGTGTTTACAACAAAAATTCTGTTGAATTAACCGAACGTTGCTATGAAAACTTATTTTCAATTGTACCAACCGACCGAAATTAGTAACCCGAATTTCAGTGTAATTTCTGTGTATAATTTCATACTGTTTTGTGCAAATTGTAAACTTTTATTACCGTCATTACTTTATTTTTTTATAGAAGTGATCTTCCTGTAATAGTGAAGAAAACTATTTATATAAATATAAAAACTGTAATTAATTATTAATTTAAATACTAAATAAATTAATGTGCTTTGTAAATGTAATGTTTCATGTGTTTTAAAAATTGCGGTTTGGGTAATTTCGCCAAACCTCATTTGAATTGAAAATGAATTGCAATTAATTTTTCCAAATTCATTTGAATTTAAAATGAATTACAATTCATTCCAGCCAAATGCATATGAATCGATTAAAATTTCATTCAATTCGTTTTTTGGCGAAAAGAATTAATTCAAAATTTTAGTAATTCAGTGCATGAATGATTCGCGAATTTATTCAAAAATGAATGATTCATTTACAGCTCTGGTACATACTGTGTTATCAATTTTAAATGTATTACTTCCTATATTTTTTTATCGAATTCTTAATTTTTTATTAAAAATGTAAATTTATAAAACATAAAACATAAAAGAAAAAGAAATATAAAATTATAGATTAATAATTAATAATAATTCGATAAAATACGAATATATTAAATATGGTTAAATTGAATAAAGCACAATGTTAAAACAACAAAATAATTATTAAATTTGATTAAATAAATTTGTTAACTTATTTCGGTTAATACATTTGACGATATTTCGTCAAAATAACAAAAAACAAATAGTTAAATGTCAAAACATATATATTTACACTTGGGTCTGTTTTTATGCGGTTTATTTTTATGCGGATTTGAAGTTATGCGGTTTTAATACTATTTAATATACATTTTTAATGATTGTTTATCATTTTTACCGATTTTAAAAGTTGGCATCACTCTATTCGCAATTTCATTCAACTTGTAATGTTCTTTCTTAATTTTAATGATTTAAAAAGGTAAATGTAAAAAAAATGTGTTAGAAAGTGTTTTTGCAACCGTCAGATAATGACAATCGTAATTAATTTTAAATTAATTACTGTATAATTTTTATTAGTCTCTTACTAACTAAAATAAAAAATAGTTGGTATTTTAATAGAATTTTTATAAAATATTAATGAAACTAAGAAAAAAAAGACGAGCAATTTCTTTGGAATCGAAAACGGCCATCTTAGATCGCATAGAAAAAGCTGAGAATTAAGCTTCTATTTGAAAACATGTTAAATTGACAAATCTTTAATTAGAGCTATTAAAAAAATAAGTCTAAAATAAGTAAATTTATTTTATCTGGAACACAACTTAGTTCAAATTATCATCATATTATGGGGTACACTAATAGAGAAAATGGAACGAGCTCTTATAATATTATCAGACACATTTCCGCTAGTGATTCGGATAATATCTAACGTTCTAAATTTTTAAAATTGCTAATTAATTTTTTATTTATTTTTTTAAATAGAATTTAATTCTTATTAAAATTAGTTTTTTTAAATTAATTTTGTATTTTTATGGAGACATAAGTGTTATTTTTTTTTTTTAACTGATGTTAAAAAATAAATTAATTGTTTTTTTGTTAATTTTTTTATGCGTTATTATTTCAATTATGACCCTTTGATTTGCAGTTATGGGCTTTTCAAACTTGAGGAACGCATCTCTCATTTTTGTTGTAGATTTCGTTTATGCGGTTTTTGTTTTTGGGACGCATCTACCGTATAAAAACAGACCCAAGTGTACTAAACAGTTTGTTAAACTGACGGACAGGTTTTGTTGGTTGTATAGTGATCACCCTATTCTTCAATTTAGCATGGGATTTAGGTGCTTTCACCGTTGTTTTTGGTTCAGTGTAGTTTTTTTTTACCCACTGTTTCATTGGTTAACTATATTAACTTTAACATCCACTACAGGATGCTCTCGTCAAATTATTTTATGCTATTGGGGTTTTAAATACTTGGTCTCATAAGTGTGGTAGTAATAATAACTGCCCGTAAGTCACACATGGATGGTATTTGTGTTGGTTTCATGTTGATGATGAAGTATAATGATGACGAAGATGATGTAGGTCGAAAATATGATTGTCAACGTAACAATACATACAAACAAAATGAAACTAACTTTGCTAGACACTATTTTTAAATACATACACAACACATGTATAAAGAACGACATATAATGTAATTTCCGTTTCCTCTTATGAGAACAACAGAAAATATAAAACCAAAAACATCAAGTCTATATGGAACATAGTAAAAAAAAAAAACTGACCACTAACAAAATATAAACTTTATTATAAATTATGCCGGTGAATGAACACTTTTCATTCAATCAGTAACAGTTAAAGCGCGAACTTTTAACCGAGTGGTAGTAATAAATCTTGATATTTTATATTATATGTTGGATAAAAAGTGAAATTATTATAAAGATAAAATAAAAATTTAAGCAAAAATTTAAAAAAATGTTAAAGCATGTAATTTTAGGATTTATATTAATTAACTTATTTTATCAAGTGAACTCAAATTTAAAGAATAAAAATAAAAATTTATTTCTCGGTAAGAGTTTTCTTTGAAATTGCTTTTCATATTTTAATTCTAATTGAAATTCTTTATCTTTAGAATGCTCTTGTTTACATGCCCAAGAACATAATGGTTCTTCCGTTTCCCCGCCAGTGATATCCGTTAATGCGACTATGATTCGTCATGCTAAAAATGATTGTTTTGTTATGTTCATTGTTGGTTCCAATGAGGAAATTGTATCAATACATTTAAAACATTTACAATTACGTCCTAAGTAAGTTGAATTGAATACACCCGAGTAAAAAAGTTATATTATTTAATACAACTATATCTCGTTATATATTACTTTGTATGGCACAATATATAAAATATATAATTTTTGTTTGCCCCATATCTAAATGTACAAGCAAAAAAAAAAACATGGTTGAGGAAACCATATTCGAAGAGCATCACGATTGCGACAACCATGTTACTATGGTTGTGGCAACCATACACTCAAAAAAAAAAGTTTGTAAAGTCAGCAAAAAATTTTGCTGAGTCAGCAAAATTTTAGTCAGGAGATTGCTAGCAAAAAAATTGCTAATGTCAGCAAAATCTTTTGCTGAAAATCAGCGAGCTGATTTTTAGCAACAAAATAAGTAGATTCAGCAAAAGTTTTGCTAACACTTAGTAGATTACAAATAAAAAAGCGTTGGTAAAAATTAATAAATTTTTTGCTGAATTTTAGTAGACTGAAAAAAACGCAAAAAAATTGTAAAAAAATTGTAATTTAGTTAAAATATTTGCTGAAAATCATAAAACATATTTTGTGATTCTTTTAAAAATAATTTACAATAATTACGAAATATAAAAATTTTCATATTCCCACATTGACGACATGAATTAATTTAATATCTGAAAATATATAGAACATAACAAAAATTTTCTTTCAACTACTTACATCAATGGTTGTCTTAATGATGCTATCTTTTCAATGACGAAACTGCCGAAGATAATTCTAGAAACGAAACAAAAAAAATAAACAAAAACAAACGAAACGAAAAAAAACAACCCTTTTTTTTGCAATAAGAAAAAGGAACCATACAAATCTACCTAAGATGCGTGTCTTTGTCTTTCTCTTTACTCTGTCTACATGTCTGTATATGTTTTTTTATGGTTGATTTTTTAATTGTCTTATTAGAGTTGTCCTTTTTAGTATCATTTTCCTCTTCTCTACTACATCTTGACATGCCGCGACATCTGCTTATCAGCACAATTTTTTTTAGCAAAATTAATTAGTAAAACATTAGTATATTAGTAAAGCATTAGTATAAAACAGTTAAGTGCTGAATAAGTATAACTAAAATTTTAGCTGAAAACACGGTTTTAGCAAAATATTTGCTAAAAAATAGTATTCCTGATTTACAAGACGTTTTACTAACTTTTCTACTAACTTATTTTTTGAGTGTACTCTTATCTACTTCTGTATCATAATATAATAATTAGATTGTCATGACATGGTTCCAAATAAATCCCAATATAATCATATTATGGTTCTGGCAATTTAATGATTTATCATAAAATGAGCCTTATAGAATTCTCCCAGCATTCTTTTGAAGATGGATTAAAAAGATGTGCATGTTTTTTAATAGTAAATAAGTAAATATTTAACAATTTACACATTTAAATAAACTTAGTTTTAAAATAATTTAAGTAATCAAATTGTCTTTGTTCTGAAGAAAAAACTTTGTGGAATATTATGTCATCAATGCAAGCTATACATCTGATGACAGCATAAATAACTCATAAAAGTATTGTTAAGAATACAATTGCACAATACATTATAATGATCAAACCATGTTTGCAGCAATCATAACAGTTGCGTTATAACCATATTATATTCCTAGTTATCATAGTATTATCATGGACAAGAATTTCCATATTATGGTTATTCCAAATATATTATGATTATTTCATACCACAGACTTAAAAAGCAAGTTCATATTGTTTAAATTTTTCTTTCATATTGTTACTTCAACAATATTTTTTGCGTAATTACAAACAATTAAAAAATAAAGCACTTTTTTTATTAATTTATACTTAATTTGTAACACTTTTATGTCCATATAATAAAAATAACTTTATTTAAGGTGTGCGCGACAATTAAACTTTTGGCCTACACTTCCAGCGTAGACCGGGTTAAGACTACAACTTATTCCTTCTTCCGTAAAACAAATCAGGATTACAATTAACACCACTACGTGTTTGTCTATTTTTAATATATTTTTCTTTAATATTATTTAATTTATGGTGGCTGACTGTTTCTAACAACTTCTTTTCACAAAAGTACAAACTGAACCATTTATACGAAATTGGAACTAATTGCATTAAATTGTATGTACCCGGGTAAAAATGTTCATTTTTGAAACGATATATTGGCTCATATATGAATCCATACATGATTCCATATATGTTCCGATCCGCAAATTGAGGGTATAGTGACATATATGCCCATATATGGACATATAGAAATATTTATATATGTTCATATAAATTTGATTTTTGTAGTTGATCGTAAATTAAAAGGCATTTTTTGTTATTTTTAATGCGGTATTTTTGTTTTCACACGAGCTATATTCAAAATCAGCCTGGTGATAGCCAAAATACATGTTGTTTATGTTTTGTTTTATACTACAATATCAGACAAAGTAATCTTTTACTGAGACTCGAAAATACGCCATTTGTTTTTTTTCGAACAAAAAGTCAAACAATTAAACAAAAATGACTTCAAAGTTACAAGAGTTTTTCATCTATTTTATTTTTTGACTTATAATTTATAACTTTTACTTTGTGGACCATTTTTGGTTACAAAATTTCGATTTAATGACAAACGTCATTCTCAAAAAAGCATCGGATCTATGTTTGAATTTTATTATATAGTTAACATTAAAAAAAAATTATACTTTGATCGAAATCTAACATTAATTTGCTAAAATGATGTGAAATAAAGGTATAAATACATTTTGGGTTTAGCTTCCCGAGTAAAAAAACGATTATATATACGAGTATATATACGATATAGCAATGTTTTATATATAAATAGATATGTTTATGTATGTTTACATATAAAATTGTTGTCCCATAAATTTTATAAAGCGACATATTATTACAATCTTATTACATATCGACTAATATATAATTGTATATGACTTATGCAATTAATATATGGTTAATCTAATTATGTACGAATACATGTATAATTACATGTATAATTAACACAAATCAAACTTATATATAATAACATGTGGTGAAATAAATGTATTTCATTTTGGATAAAACGATATCTTGACCTATTCATAGTTATATATAGTTCTATACAAAACAAATTTATATTCTTTTGATCACACAAAAAAAAAAACATGGTTGAGGGAACCATATTGGAAGAACATCAAACATTTTTGGATTTATGATTGCGACATAAATACTCTTATCTTTTTCTATATCATAAATGATAATTATATTACCATATTATGGTTCCAAATAAACCCAAATTTTAATCAGATTATGGTTCCGTAAATTTTTATGAATTATCATAATATGAGCCCTACATTATTCTCCCAGCATTCTGATCATGCAAAAGAATTTCGTCACCATTTATTACCATATTATGATTGTTTCGTACTACAGATTTAAAAGCACGTGTATTTTGTTTAACATTTTCTTTCATATTTCTTGATATATTTTTTCTTTAACAATATTTGTTTGTATAATTACAAACAATTCAAAATAAATTAATTTTTAATTACTTTGTACTTAATTTGTAACACTTTATGTCCATATAATAAACAATAACTGTATTTAACAATTAAACTGTTGGCCTAGACTTTCAGGGTAGACCGGGTTGAGACTACAAACTTATTCCTTCTTCCACAAAACAAATCACTATTACATTGACACCACTTACATAGTTTGTCTATTTTAATTTCTGTTTGTTTAATATTATTAATTTGTTGGGCTGACTGTTTTCTCAGAAACTTCTTTTCACAAAATCTCAAACAAGAAGGACACTAAAAGAGCGAAGACGCTCATAAAAAAAAGACTGACTTATAGTTGGCGCAACTATAGTAGTTAGATAGAGGAATATGATAATAAATAATATATTATAATTTTAGACAATACAATAGTATGATAACTGAAAAAAAGAGAAATTTTTACTAGAACATGAAGAAAGCAAACTAATATTTTGCGAAATATGATTGATCGAATAATAATTTAATTAAAACAAACATTATGGTTTTGGAAACATAGGTTTTGTGGCCGCAGCCATATTGCAATCCTTTTTTCTCTGCATGATAAAACTATATATTGGTCTGACGACTGTCTATTAGTCTGACCCGAATTTAAAAAATCATATTCGAGGCGCCCAATTTAAAATTTTTTTCGACAAAAACTCATCTAAAA